>JAQSEC010000983.1:0-11034 GCA_028564925.1 Lithobates sylvaticus
AAAAAAAGTTTTAAAAACTGAAGTTTTTTTTGGGAGCAGTGATTTCAATAATGCTTAAATTGAACAATAAACTTTCCCATGTTTAGAACAGTACCAGAGCAAAATTAAATTTCTAAAGGAAAACATTTAATTCAAAACTGTTTGCGGCTGTAATGTATTGTTCCCAGCATCATAGATACAAATCATTGAAAAAAACGGCATGGGTCCCCCTTATTCCATTGCCAGGCCCTTTGTGTCTGGTATGAATATCAAGGGGAACCCCACACCAAATGAAAAAAATATGGTGTGGGGGGACCCCCCAAAATCCATACCAGGACCTTCCAAGCACACAGCATGGCAGAGCGCAGGAAAAGGGGGGGCGAGAGAGCACCCCCCCCCCCCTCCTGAATGTAGCAGGCCACATGCTCTCAACATGGGGAGGGTGTTTTGGGGGCTGAAGGTGGGTGGCTTATCAGAATTTGGAAGCCTTCTTTAACAAGGGGCCCCCTCAGATCCTACCCCCAACCTATGTGAATGGGTATTGGGTACACTGTACCCCTAAACATTCACCAAAAAAAGTGTAAAAAAGTAAAAATGACAGCAGACAGTTTTTGACAATTCCTTTCTTTAAAAAAAAAAATGTCCCGCAATGTAAATCCATCTTCACAGTGCTGATGACCCGTGAAAAAAAAAGGGAAAAACTCTGCCTCAATGGGAGGCATCCCGTGACTGCAGCCTTTTTGCCCTGACAGCTCTTATATAGCTGAGGGCGGGGCCACCCGGTGATTTAAGCGAGTGACCCCACCCCTTCTGAGATCATGTGACGTCACGTCAGAGGGGGCGGGGTCACATCACCGGGGGGGCCCCGACCTCAGGTATATAACAGCTGTCATCGCAAAAAGCCTGCAGGCACGGGGACGCCTCCCATTGAGGCAGATCGAAGATGGATGGACATCGTGGGACTTTTTACTTTTTTGACACTTTTTTTGGTGAATGTGTAGGGGTACAATGTACTTGATATCCATTCATATAGGGGGGGCCTGGGACCTGGATTCCCCTATGTGAATTTTCAGTGAATGCCCCATAATGTTCTAAATTAGACAAACAGGTGATCACCCGATGTTCGAGTCCATCTTACGTTGGACTCGAACATAGGGCTCATCCCTAGTAGTCAGCAGGGATAAGGAATCAGCTGAAAATTATAATATCAGAGATGGGAATGTAGTTGAGAAATTTGTAGTGCCATACTGTATTAGAGAGGGGGAGAGAAAAAAGTTGGATCAGGAGCTTTTTATGAAACAAGTGGGCCTGTGTGCAGGATCATAAATTGGACCCCAGACCTAGCAGTAAAGTAGCAAAAAGTGGATGTGGTTTACATTGCGCTAAGCATTGGGCATGGCTTAAAGGGGTGTGGTTAAATAGAGACTGAGATGACTTACAGAGAGGAATCTTGCTGCAGCTGATAGAGCTGAATGAAATATCACTTTGACATTTCATAAACTCTTTTGCTACCAGAGATGTTTTTGTGGTTTCTTAAAGCAGACTGAATGTAAAATTGTGGCATTTCCATTTTTTTATGTCACACAATATTTGTACTACCATTTGTCAAGTGCAAATTTTCAGTTAAAAATGCATTAATGGAGAAGTTTGGGGTATTTATAAAAACATCTCTACTCACCTCTATACTGCAGAATCAGGCGGTTCCTGCAGCTGTCCCCGATCAACTCTAAGCCTGAGAACTGAGTGTTTTACATGGTCACTGATGGTTCAGTTCTCAGTTTTCCTGGGGCGGAGAGCTGTAACCGTCAGTCATTACTCTCTGTTCTGCTCCTCCAGCGCTCACAGGATGCTTGCTGGGCTGGAGAGGAGAAGGAAGCAGCTGGCTTCAGCTCTCAGCCACGTGCTGAAAGACACAGGCAGCTGTCAATCAAGCAGTTGGGTGGTCTTGACATTATGGGGTTGACGTATGACTTCATATAATGATGAGCTTTAGGAGCTTTAGCCTGCTGCAGATAGTTTGAAAATATGTTGCCTCGCAGGACTGGGCTTTTTTCATGGGAACGCATATTTGTGTATCTGCCTTTGTGCTGGGAGCGTGCTGCACTGTGTGCTCCCAGCACAGGAACCAGAGTCTCACCGATTCCAGGTCGCCTGATTGCTGTGGCTTTTACAGTGATCAGTCACTGTGAATGGATGAAACAGATACATTGTATCTTTCTCTGTCCTTGCAGAGATAGAAAAATAAAAGTGTATGTAGAAAACAAATAATTATAATAATAATAGGATTGTTTTTTTTTTGTTATTAGTATCAGTGTCAGTTAATGTCAGTGTGTTTTAGGTAGGATAAAAAAAAGCAAAATGCTCACTATTGTTTCTGGGCTGTACTACGGGTACACACAAAAACTCACATACACATCATCAGGGACAGGAGAATTTATTTTGGGTTGTTTTTTGGTGGTAAGTTATGATAGTAGCAAGAAATATACAGTTACATTCAAATAAAATGTTTTTTTTTTTACTATTTTGGGCCAGTTTTCCTTAGATAACCAGGAGGTATCCATAACTAATTACCACCAAATGAAAACCCAATTTGTCCTGAAAAAAAAAACAAAGTATAATCCACCTGGATGCACAACGTAGTTGTGATGATATGTACGTTTTTACTAACAGATGTCAAAGTTGCAAAATTGGGCTTAGGCATTAAAGATTTGTTTTACCCCTAGACCTGAAGGGGCTGACGTCCGTTTTAGGACACAAAGCAAATACCATATATTACCTATTTTTTGGGGGTAAAATACAAAATATGAGGTTGCATTGAGTAAATATACTGTACCCTAAACTATTGCTTTTAAAAGCACATACATGTTATTAGTTTAGAGTGAATTGTGAATAGTGAGCCTAGAATTATTACTCTAATGCCCCGTACACACGGTCGGAAATTCCGACCACAAAATCCGTTGGATTTTTTTCCGACGGATTTTGTCCAACACTGGTGTTGCATACACACGGTCGGACAAAGTTGTCGGAAAATCCGACCATTCTGAATGTGGTGACGTTCGTTGCGTACGACGGAACTACGTAGAGGCTATTAGTCAATAGGTTTGTTCTCCTAATTTGATCTGAGCATGCATGGCACTTTGTCAGTCGGAATTCTCTACATACGATCGGAAAAAGTCAGATCGGATTTTGTTGTCAGAAAATTTGAGAGCAGGATCTCAAATTTTTTTCCGTCGGAAATTCCGACGGAAAAAGTCCGATGGAGCCCACACATGGTCGGATTTTCCGACAACATGGTCCGATCAGACATTTTCCATCGGAAATTTCCGACCGTGTGTACGGGCCATAACTCCCATGTGTACATTGATATGTAACATGAAGTGTATTGTAAGCAATGTTTTCATACATAGGTGCCCCTGATGGGTGTGTTTATTTTTTTTTATATTTGTGTATGTAGGGGTGGGTAAGGATAACTCAAAATATATTTGTCAGATCTTGTGGCTCTCTCTATGGGGCAGCTCAGCACAATTCAGTCTAATCTGGTCCTTTATGCAGACGTGCGCCTAGCAGCTCTAGCCAGCCAGCAGCCCCAGGCAGCAGCTCCAGCCTTTAGGAGCCTTTATGAGCACCCAGGAGCCCACAGCCTAGCGAGCGGGACCCAGCGGGACCCAGGAGCCCACAGCCTAGCGAGCGGGACCCAGCGGGACCCAGCCAGTGCCCCCATCCAACGGACCCACTGCGGATCCCGCAGGCCCCCCGCAACCAATTTGCCCTTCTCCGCGCCGGTCGCGGCCGCCCATCGGGCGTCAGGAGCTAGGACAGTCCCCGGCTCCGGCCTAGTCCCGGCCGAAGCCGGCCACCCGCTTCCCACTGCCTCAGCCAGGAGGACTAGCCAGTGCCAGCTCACCCGGAGCCCACTGCGGATTCCCGTGGGCCCCCCCAACCAATCGGCCCTTACCTCCGGGCACCAGCCATCAGGCGAGCCCCCGGCTTCGGCCTAGTCCCGGCCATCTGCCTCCCCTGTCCCCTCTGCAGCCCCCTTTTTTTTGATCAACTGGGCTGCGGCAAGTCCCCCCCCATGCCTCCTAGCCCCCTAGCCCTCCAGCACTCACCTAAGAACCAGGAACCACCAGAGCCAGGACAGGCAGCAGCTTGGGCCTAGTCCGGCGGCCATCTTGGTACACCCACTACACCCAGCTACTGCAAGGACATCCCCAGGACCTTCCGGACCCCCCAGCAGACACTTCGGGCACTCCTTCCACCACAGGTCAGTCCCCTAGGTGGGGTTACATCCACAGCCGCCATCGCCGCGGTTCTAGCTTATAGACGAGGAAGAAACCGGCTGCGGATGAGATTCACCCCACCTCATCCCACCCCCCAGCTTATCCTTTCCTCCTCTCCGCAGGTCGGCGTGCCCACCCCCCCTTCAGCACACCCCTACCCAGCCACCGGACTTCATCGCAGAAGCACCAGGCAACACAGCAAGCGCTTCAGGGATTATCTCCAAACAGGTAAGCTCTCGGGGTCCCCCCCCCACTAGCAGTTGATCCAGGGCACTGTGGTCCGACCGCCTCTCGGGGTCAGGAAGGAATTTTTTTCCCCTCGCTGAGCAATTGGCTAGCACAGTTAGGGTTTTTTTCGCCTTCCTCTGGATCAACGAGAGGGTGGTAGGTTCAACAGGCCCCCATCACCCCTACAGGAACTACTCGCTCCAACTAAGCAACACACCGCAGCTGTCATCAGCAGCATTCTTCTGGTCCAGGATCCCTCGCAACAAGCAGAGGCAGCTGGAACAGCCAGGAACCTACTACCCAACCAAACCAGGTCCTCACACATAGGGGACCACACGATCGACTTGCTGGCTTTAGTCTACGCGGCGGCAAGTCTGATACCTGGACTGATAACAGGACAAACCCGGATCAGGATCAGCATCTTCACACATAGGGCACCACACGATCAACTTGCTGGCTTTAGTCTACGCGGCGGCAAGTCTGATACCTGGACTGATAACAGGACAAACCCGGATCAGGATCAGCATCTTCACACATAGGGCACCACACGATCAACTTGCTGGCTTTAGTCTACGCGGCGGCAAGTCTGATACCTAGACTGATAACAGGACAGACCCGGATCCGGATCATCAGCTCAGTCATCCCAGGACCATTAACTTCATCCTCTGGCCATGTGCTACTTTAAATATTCAGCAGAAGTCCTCCACAGACTAAGAAATTCCACCGCAACATTGCCAGCTCCCATTCAAAAAATTCTACGGAAAGAACGTCTATTAAAGACCGACCTACAATCAACCTGCATAAACAGGAAGATACCAACCCAACCACAACAATTAACATGCGCCATGATCAACACCAGATCTGCAGCCAAACACAGACTAGAAGTACACGACTTCATCACCCAAAACAATATAGACTGCCTCTTCATCACGGAAAGCTGGCTAACACCCGACTGCAACACCATCCTCACCGAATTGGTGCCGGAGAACTACAGGATCCTAACTGAACATCGGATAGGAAAAAAAGGAGGAGGCCTAGCAGTGATTTTTAAATCGCACCTGGCGCTTACCAAACCAATCTTACAGAACCCAGTGCCTTTTATGGAAACATTGACTCTACATCTTCAATCAACACCCCATGACACCACCCACATTCTACTTTGCTACAGACCACCAGGACCAAAGACCAATCTGCTTACACCACTCACGGAGTTTATCTCAATACACACACTGAAATCCAAAAACCTCCTGGTACTTGGAGACTTCAACCTCTGGGCAAACTCTACCCAAGACCCTATCGCGACCGCCTGCATCAGCCAACTGGAAGAACTGGGTCTCCAGCAACTGATAAAGACCCCCACACACGGATCAGGACACACTCTGGACCTCGTCTTCAAACAAAATCTAGACATCAACACAGTAGACAACATACCACTACCATGGACGGATCACCACGCCATCAAATTCAAAATCTCCACCAACATCACCCACCAAAAACAGAAACCTGCAACAACAACTCATTGGACCAGATCGCAGAAAAAACTGCACTCCGATTCCTTCAAAACCACCTTATCAAACAAAATAGCAACTCTGAATTTAACCCACTCATCGGAGCAAACTCTCAGCTCCCTAAACAATGTATTACTACAATCAGCAGACTCAGTGGCTCCAAAACGCAGAACACTCATCAAGAGGAAAAACGCAGGATGGTTTAATAGCTCGCTCACGCTACTCAAGCAAGAACGCAGAAGAGCCGAAAGAGCATGGAGAATAAATCCCACCAAGGGAAATCACACAAAATACAAAGGACTGACACAGAATTATCAGAAGGCAATCTTCAAAGCAAAAAAAGACTATTTCTCAAATACCATCTCAGCGGCCTTAAATCGGCCCCGGGAACTTTTTAAAATAGTCGCTCAGTCGATGAACCCAGCATGCTTAGAGCCCCCCGCTAATGAAACCCAAGATTTCTGCAATGAATTATCAGATTTCTTCATCAATAAAATCGTCAACATTAGGAAAACAATTGATCAGAAAAAGACATCCGACGGCAGGCAGTCAGAGCAAAAAGTCGATATCGACACAAATATCCCACAACCACCAAGGTTTTCTCTGATCCCAATCACCACGGAGATCACTAAAAACATCATCAAAAATCTCAGAGACAGTACATCTTCTATTGACATCATCCCCACAAAACTCCTGAAAGAGTGCTCCGACATCCTGGCTCCCACCATAACGCACCTCATAAATCAATCGTTCAAAGAAGGGATTGTTCCAGGCGCCCTCAAACAAGGCATCATCAAACCCCTGCTTAAGAAACCCAACCTCGACCCCCGGGACCCCAACCACCGAAGACCGATAACAAGCTTGAACAACATTTCCAAGATTATGGAGAAAGCGGTAGTACAACAGATACAACGCCACCTGGACACACACACACTCCTGGACCCGTTACAATCAGGATTCCGCCCAGGCCATGGGACAGAAACCGCACTACTGAAGATTTGGGATGATGCCCTCGAAGCAGCGGATGACGGAGAATCATGTCTCCTGGTACTGTTGGACCTCAGTGCAGCGTTTGATACTGTGGACCACAATACTCTACTCATCCGCCTTACAGAAGTAGCAGGAGTCACCGGCTCAGATCTACAATGGTTCGGATCCTTCTTAGGAAATCGCTCTCAGACGGTGAAACTAGGAGCTTTCACCTCTGAAACCCGGGCAATCTCCTGTGGAGTCTCTCAAGGATCACCCTTGTCGCCAGTGCTCTTCAACATCTACATTCGCCCACTCCTCAACATCATCAGAAGATCAGACCTCTGCTTCCACTCGTACGCCGACGACACGCAATTATATTTTCTTATCACCGGACAAAAAGACCATCATCAGCAATTAGGAAAATGCCTCACTATGATAGACGACTGGATGACTACTAGCTCCCTCAAACTTAATGAATCAAAAACAGAACTTCTTATACTACATGCAAATCATAACCCCCGAACCAAGATCCCTTGGACACCTCCCACCATCTTTGGACGGACCATCCCCCCAAGGACCAAGGCCAAGAGTCTCGGAGTCATTTTTGACTCAGAAATGTCAATGGATGCACAAATAGGAGCTGTAGTCAGTGGATCACACCATCTGCTCCGCCTGCTACGCAGACTCATCCCCTTCATTCCAAAGGAGGACAAAGCAGTGGTAGTTGGAACAGTCATCACTTCTCGACTGGACTACGCTAACTCCCTCTACATAGGATTACCCCAATATCAACTTGCACGCTTACAACTTATCCAAAACACGGCGGCAAGACTGATAACAGGGAAGAAACCATGGGAATCCATCTCCCCTTCCCTGAGGAACCTACATTGGCTAAACGTAAGGAATCGGGTCGCATTCAAGACCCTCTGCCTCACCCACAAATGCGAACATGGAAACGCTCCGCAATACCTTCGCGAGAAAATAAAACACTACACACCGAATCGCAGTCTTCGATCGGCTAATCAAAATCTTCTCCTCATTCCTAAATCCCGCTACAAATCAAAGGGGGAACGGAGATTCGCTGTCCAGGGACCACGGCTATGGAACGCTGTACCAACCGACATTCGCATGGAAGAAAACCATCAGGCTTTCAGGAAGAAACTCAAGACCTACCTCTTCTAGAAGCTTGATAACCAAACGCCAATACAGCGCCTTGAGGCGATTCAGTTCGCATTGTAGCGCTATACAAGTTATTCATTCACACAGTAAAAAAAAAAAACAAAGCAAGATGCCCCACTTCAAGTTCTATAATACACATTTAAGCAATATATCACATTATTTTGTGCTGGCAATGTCTTAAATAATAACTGGCAAAATAAAGTAAGATAGATAGATAGATAGATAGATAGATAGATAGATAGATAGATAGATAGATAGATAGATAGATAGATAGATAGATAGATAGTATATAGTTATATTATAAAAAAGAACAAAATGTTTATCCTTTTCTCTCATTTCATTTTTCCATTATCAAGCCTAAGTAACACAGCTTTTGCCATGAAGGTACCGCAGAACTTCACATTTACAATAAACCCTTTTTTATGATCATTTTGCTTCTGCAGAAAAAATAATGGTCCAATCTAGTTGAAGATAATCCCCGCAGCCTACTTGTGTGACCACAGAGTTCATTGGAAGTCTTGCAGCCACTTCAAATTATTAACATTCCTTCCTGTTTCAGAATACCTTTCTCCTGCAGCTGAGTTCAGCTTATATATCAAAATATGCCATTAAAATAATTCCAAATATTGAAAAGCGTTTGAACCTCTCTAAAGAATTCCGTTGGCTGCCAAGCTTCACAGATGTACCCAAAATATAGCAATAAAACAGGCACTGTGGCAATGTTTTATGATTTTGCCAGGCTATAAAAGAGCTGCAATCTTCGGAGGACTTAGATAAAAAGGTATAAAATTACTTATTATGTTTAACATTTTCCAGACAAGCCTTTTTGTATGTGTCTGATTAGAATAATTTAATTTAACCGTTGCAATTCATAATGCCTCTCTATACCAGGATATTGTGCTATTTTGTCGCATTGCTTTGCAAGCTAAAACTTTAGTAAGAAATTATTCAGTATGCTATTGCTGCCCATTCCTGTGAATGCTAGGTGCTTATCTATCACACTGATCCAATGGATTTTATAGGTTGTGAGTTATTGAGCCAGAAGAGGTAGTCAGGTCAGTGGTTTTGAATTCACTCCGACTTCTTTGCTTTCTACCTGTTTCAGGTTGTATTCAAGATCTGCATATTGATCCCAGAAACAGCCAGGTAACTAGCATTTTCAGAATAAAGTCAACAATGATAAACTACATACAGTCTTTATAAAATAAATAACTAAATAACTAACCTAAATAATGCACAAACCAAGTGAATAAAAATGTGAATACTAAACTAAGCAGCTACCAACATAAATAATGTTCCCACACAGTGTAAATAATATAATAGACAATGTGGCGCTTACTCAATGTGTAATGTGATGAATCTTCAAACACAATGTAAATGCAATCAAATAAATATAATAATGCTTGATGTGCAACTATATAACTACATGAATGGCGTATTTTTCACACACCATAAAGTGCAATAATTCCAAAGTGACAATGCAGTGAATCAATGTGATAAACATGCTTAATCTCAAAGTTCATATATAAAGTGCTTGTGCAAAAATGAAATCCAGTAAATCCAAATACTTCAACCATTCGAAGTGTGCTAGTGGTTTGCCCAGCCTCTCATCTTAGGTTAAAAATAGCGATGTTCAGCTAGACAAACAACAGGACTTCGACTTCCGGTCTTGGCCGCAACCGGAAGTGACGTCACTTATAGGCCGCGGCCGAGACCGGAAGTCCTGTTGTTTGCCTAGATGAACATTGCTATTTTTAACTGTAAGTTACTACGTTGTTTAATAAATATATTATTTGATTACTAAACCATGGAGACCTTTCTTTGTTGCATGTGAACTGCATATGGTGGGAAGTAAGGACCTAGAAAGAGATTAGCAGCACTAGTAGAAGCCGCATTGTCTACCTGGCTGGATGACCCCGGAGAAAGGATTTACTGCCTTGGAGCTTGGAGTCACGTTAATACAAAGGCTTTAATAAACCTGTAGGGGTGTTTGTCTAAGGTGAGAGGCTGGGGCAAACCACTAGCACACTTCGGATGGTTGAAGCATTTGGATTTACTGGATTTCATTTTTGCACAAGCACTTTATATATGAACTTTGAGATTAAGTACGTTTATCACATTGATTCACTGCATTATCACTTTGGAATTATTGCACTTTATGGTGTGTGAAAAATTTGCCATTAATGTTGTTATATAGTTGCACATCAAGTATTATTATATTTATTTAATTGTATTTACATTGTGTTTGAAGAGTCATTACATTACACATTGATCAAGCGCCAAATTGTCTATTATATTATTTACATACAGTATTTGCACCTCACTGCTGACTGTGTTGGATCTGAAAGTGCATTAATTGTAGGAGGTTGTAAGGCTACTTTGACACTGGGGCGGGGAGTGCATTAGCGGTAAAGCGCTGCTAGTTTTAGAAGCACTTTACTGTTATTTTAGTGATGCTTTTTGGGCGCTAGCAGGGGGCTTTTAACTCCCGCTAGTGGCCGAAGAAAGGGTTAAAGTGCCTGTGTTTCTGAGCTGCCGAATCGCTTTGTTCATTTAAATGGGCAGGGCATTTTGGGAGCGGTGTATACTGCCACACCGCCCCAAAGATGCTGCTTGCAGGACTTTTTTTCCATCCTGCAAGTGCACCGCTCCAGTGTGAAAAGCACTCAGGCTTTCACACTGGGGAGGCATTAGAGGGGCTTTTCAGGTGCTTTACAGGCGCTATTTTTATCACTAAAACGCCTGAAAATCACCTCAGGGTGAAAGGGGTTTAAGGGCTGTATTCTGCCTACAGTTGGAATGCTCTCCTGCTGGGCACAGGGACACCATAGGCAGCTATATGTACAAGGTGGTATCAACCTTTTTTGAGACTAGTTTTGTAACACACA
>JAQSEC010003207.1:0-10963 GCA_028564925.1 Lithobates sylvaticus
GGCCCACTTTATGCAGACACCATTGTTCCTATGCCACAGAACACACAAGAAGAGAGGGAGGATGATAAGGAGGAGGATTCTGGCAGTTTTTGGAGGCATTGAAGCAAAGGAAGACATATGTTAAACAATAAGAGATGATTTTCCATCTTGTCAGAACTATTGGGATTAAAAATAATTCATTCCTAAGGTCACATTATCTATATTTTATATATATTTTGTGAACATGACAGAAGCCATTTTGCTTTTTTTTTTTTTTTTTTTTTAAAGAGCTTAAATTTAGTTTATTGTCTTTGAAACTAAGAAACCCTCACACGAGGCAGCTTAGATTGTAAATTAAAGGTCTGGACACTTAGTAAAATAAACAATATAAGGTCCATAGGCTGGTGTATATTGTAGGAGACCAATGCATATTTCAAGAGAACCATGAGTTGAAACACATATTTTCTTTCTCTTTTTATGATTGAGAAAGGGGAGTGGGTCTCATTCACAATTAAATTCTGAAACGAAAAGGGTTCCTTTATAAATAGTTATATTAGCTATAATGCCAATTATATAAGTACATTATATTGGAGTAGTTATAGGCATGATTAACTGAACAATGTCACATATTTTGGTTTGTTTATTTTCATATAAATATATATATATATATATATATATATATATATATATATATATATATATATATATCTATATATCTATATTATATATATATATATATATATATATATATATATATATGTATATATATGATGAAAAAGGCATTTCCACACCCATATTCCTGGGGGGGGTATAGAGAGGGTTACACGTGACAGGAGGGGTAATGAAAGAATTTTGGAGACGGAACGAATCTTGGAAGGCGAGAGGATGTTGAGATCTTGTGTACGGAAGAATGTAGGAAGGAGGGACTCCTCAAAACAAAAGAATCTTAAGCCATGATAAAGTATTAATCTTTTATTTTTACCTTTTGGTAATTGAATTGTTTTAGCATATACAAAACAAAACCATTTAAATATATGGCAGAGCAAATTGGAGTTTATTATTTTAACCTTCAGCATGAAATACTTATATTCCAAATATTAAGAGACATACACATTTTTGTCTGTCTCTACAAAGCTAAGGTCAAAGTTTGTACAATGGTTTTGTCATGATATGTGTTTAAAGTGGTGGGACACCCTGAAAACAAAAACTTTAAAAAATGTTAGTAACAATTTCAAATGAAAAAAAAAAAAAAAGATTTTTTTTTTTTTTTACTTACCAGAAATGGCTGTTGCTAGGCAGATCGTCCTAATATGCCTCCTCCAGCGCCGCGGTGATCTTCTCTCCTTCCGTCTTCTGGTGAATGGGGCACGGTGTGTTATGGGAACGGTGTCCCACAACACATCGCGTTCCCCACTCACAAATCCGGCTCGCGCATGCGCAGTAGGCCGCGCAAAGCCGTTTCCCTTACTGAGGATGGCGGCGCTGGATCCGGATCGCCGAGGGACATCTCTGCCTCCACGAACGACATCGCGGGTGCCCTGGGTGGGTAAGTGTACTTGTTAAAAGTCAGCAGCGACTTTTTTTTTTTTAGCTGCTGACTTTAAAAAAAAAAATTTTAAGCTGAAACACCGCTTTAAAAATACATTCCTTCTAAAAGTATTTTTTTATTTAAAAATTAGTCTTGGTTAAATTATTAAGTTTGTATATGGTTAACAAAATTGGCCATATACTGTAAAATAAATTTTAGCTTAAAGGTCTATTTGTTTTGAGAAGAATCACAAGTGTTAAAGTCAACACTTACCCTTTTTACATAAGTCCGTAGAGCCATGGAAAGCTATTTACTAAGTGTTACTAAGTTTAAGTTTACTAAGACATAAAATGTTGAAATATGACATGTTGTAACAAGAGCTTGGGGAAGGGGACAGGACGGAATGCTAGTCAGTGCACCCACTAAGGACGATCAGCATACCACCCTGACATCAGCTGCTACAGCTTGTTTTTTTATGCTATTTTAGAGTTGCACCCTGACGCGCCATGCAAATGTGAGTACCCTGCAAGGGATTTTTTACTGTGTTGAGAATAAAAGTTTTAATATACTACACTATGAAGTCCTCCTTTTTCTATTGGTATTACTGAGGCACAAAAGGGACTCCATTACCATATTGAAGCACAGAGTGAGGCCACCAAAGGAATCCGGGATTTAACACTGAACCATTTACAGGTTAAAATGCCTGCATTGACCAAGAATAATCAGCAAGGTCACACGCTCTAATGTGAGCGGCCATTACCTGAGGGGAAAACCTGAGTGCATGCAGCACCTTAATATTGGATTGATATCACAGCAACCACTAAATCGCATGAATCGCATGGATTTCATTGGAGCACTTTTGAACTTTTTTTTGATTGCACAGCACATTGTAGCACTTTTTTCTCACATATATATATAGATATATATATATATATATATATTATATATATATATATATATATATATAATATAAATATAAGGCCAGGGTATCTCGCAGGATACGTAACACAAAAGAAAATTGCGCTGGACCTACCAAGATAAAAATTCAGAATAATAATGGAAATTAAATAAACCAAGCAGCAACCATATGTGATAAGCAAAAATATGAAAATGTGAAAAAAGGGGCTGCGCTAAGTGAAAAAATTAATATAAATCGTGAATAGTAACAATAAAGGTTGTGTCAACCAATAATGATAATAGTGAAAATGGTGATAACCAAACTGATAATGTCATCAAAATGTGAATAAACAAAATATCTGTGTACAATAAGGACCACTATTTACCCGTCATGGGTAGCAACAGTCTAAACTATCACAAATATTGACAAAACTCAAACAACAAATGTCCAAATGTGACCAAATATCCAATCAGTGACAACGACATCTACTATGGTGGAGGTGTCTTTTCCAGAGATTAGAGTGATAAACGCTGTAATGATCCCACCACCAGACAAGTTGCAGGCTTACCAGATCGAATAAGGGAAAACGCATGTGGCTAAAACCCAGCCAGGGCCTTGTCCTTCGTCTTGTCGCGGTTCCACCCCTCTCGGTATGCAGCCTCAGGTATGGATGTTGTTAGCTTCAGATGCGGGTAACCCGTAGACCTCACTGCTGATGGTATAGGTTCTTAAACCCTAAATCTGTGAGGGTTGGTCAGTTGTTCTCCACAGAGACAACCCAAAAGGAAAGAGGGGGACAAAAGGGACACACCATGGGTGGAATCCAACAGGTTTATTTTGGCTAAAAACCGCCAAGGGGCGCAAAATACAGATCAGATTAAAAAAAGTTTAAAATTCGCGGCCGGCCGGCAGCAGTACACGCCCGTGCTAGTGGACGCAAAACGCGGTGACGTCAGCACGTCGCTCCTCCCTACGCGTTTCGTCAGAGAATGACGTAGTCATGGGGCACAGGCGGCGTACTGACGCACCGCTTTATATACATACAAACAAGCCTCGATCTGGGTTATGAGATACCAGACACTAAACCTCCATCTTGAGGGCTGGCAGAAAGGGATACTCTATGAATAATGGATACCAAGCTAATCATTGGCAAATAAACATATAAAATCGCCCTAAATGGTGTGCAGACCTCGTAGCAAATGTCTGCAAAATAGTAATATGGGCCTACATGTTAACGGAACTGGATGGATGTCATCAGGTTAAGATCGAGGTTATTCCCTTATCCAACCTGCAAACTTCCAATATAGTAGGGACAGTACCCCCAGCAAGAATCCACAAGGTTGGCAAGCAGAATCTCACTGTGTGGCAAAAGGTCAACCATAACCCTATGGATAGCTCATCCCGTACGGGCACAAAGGCTACTACAATACCCATCCTGCACTGCGCTCGTCGACGTGAATTACGTCAGGCGAACGGAGTGGGTGGGACCTAAAGCGCATCCATATCATGTATCTGAAGAAACTACACTACCCAGCATCCCCCCACCAGCATGACGTGATCCACGTCAGATGTCAGTAGGGAGGCAGGGCAGTGTCAGATGGCTCGCAAAAGGCTAAACATTACGGGTATGAGGATTAATCGAAAGACTAGTTCAAACAATAGAACTAATGTCCACGTTCTCACCCACATGTGTCAACCCGTCACTGTACGCGTGGGAAATAGCCACATATATAGAGGTGTATATAGACGGGAATAATAAGCATAGGAATGGATGATGCATAGACCGCTGCCTACTATGTTAACTATCAAGAAACATATATAGGGGGAAGGAATAGCCTAAACCCTATATCTAAATGTGAATGGACATGCTTGTGTATGCATGCCCATTCCCACATATAGATTAAAAATTAAAAGTTATATGTAAAAAATATTGGATAACAAAAAAGAACAAATATTAAAAAAAAAAAAATAAAAATATATATACTAAAAATGGAAAAAATGTATAATAAGAGTGGAGGCCAGACACCCCCACTGTGAGCGAGGTGATGAATGGAGGGTATACTAGGAAAAACTCAAACATGAAAGCTATGAAGGTAATTTATTATATTACTTCCTTTTGGGGTGGCTCACAAAAGCCACAGCCAAACCACATAGAGAAAAAAAGACTATATGATAACTTATGTGTGTACAGGAAGCCCATAGTAGTTTGACGTCAACTATGATTTAAACGTCAAGGCTAGGGCATAAGTCCAAATCGTAATCAAAAACAACTTTTAGGGGTATATACTGGGGGCCCTCAATCTGTATCTGATGTTCACAACCCAGATCGAGTTCACAGAGTCTCAACATCATTGTATATATGCAGTAAAGGACTAAAACATGATGAAATCTATGCATTATCAATGAACGCATTGACGTCCACATCTATATTTAACCCTTGGGGAATGTGAGTTTTGAGTTTGTGTACCCACGACATTTCTGACCTAGAGATGCTCCTAACTAGGTTGCTTCCTCTCCAATGTGGGTTAAACTTCTCTATTCCCAAAAAAAGGGTATTAGATGGGTCTCTGTTGTGTGTGGTCAGATAATGTTTTGAGACTGAGTGTTTGGTATAGCCCCTTCTGATATTATTTATGTGTTCGTTGAGTCGAACTCTGAGGGGACGTTTAGTCCTACCCACATATTGCAGGCCACATGGGCACTGCAGTAGGTAGACTAGTCCCTCAGTCGAACACGTAATAAAAGACTCGATCTTATAACTCTTGGAAGTGATAGTGGAAGAAAAGCTGGTAGTTCTTCTGGTTTTACAACTATTAAGAGAACATACCTGGCATTTCTTACATTTATAGTACCCAATCAGTTCACCAAAGAACTGGGGACCTTTGGTTGGAGGGTTTAGTATGCTAGGTGCTATCTTATCTTTGAGTGAAGGGGCACCCCTAAATACCACTCGAGGTCTGTCAGGTAAAATGGTTTTTAATAGCCCATCATTGCCCAAAATGTGCCAATCTTTTTGTATAATGTGGCTAATACTACGATATTGGTTGGAGTAGTTGGTGATAAACGGGACTCCACTCGTATCTCTCGCATCATTGGATGGCACCTTCTCTTTCAGCAGAATTGACCTATCCATCGAGGACACTTGATGGAGAGTGTCCCGGAGGGATATAGAATCATAACCCTTTTGGATGAATTTAGAGGTGAGCGTTTTGGCTTGTGCAAGGAATTGGTTGTGTTCAGTACAATTCCGCCTCAATCTCATGTATTGGCTCTTAGGAACAGAGCCAAGCCATGAGGGATGATGGCAGCTCCCCTTAGGAATGTAGGAATTCCGATCTGTGGACTTGAAGAAGGTAGAGGTGACAAATTGATTGTCACCTATCTCAATCTTCAGGTCCAAGAAGTGGATAGCTGTCTGGCTCGCCTCATATGAGAGGTGTATGCCTCTACTATTGTTATTTAGTGAGACCATAAAATCATCCAATGATGTCTTGGTACCCTGCCACAGGAGGAGGACGTTGTCTATATAGCGTGCCCAGAGGACGATCTCAGATCTTGCCTGGGAATAGACGGCGTCCTCCTCCCACTGGGCTATGAACAGATTCGCCAGGCTCGGGGCGTACTTGGCCCCCATAGCCACGCCCCTGTCCTGGCGAAAAAACTGTCCATTGTACCAGAAAAAATTATGTGTGGCCGCAAATTGCAACAGCTCCATAATGTATTCTATCTGTTCTTTAACAAGTGGGGAGTTTTTGTAGAGAAAATATTTTACTGCCCCTAAGCCAAGATGGTGAGGAATGATGGTGTAAAGCGACGTGACGTCGGCCGTGACCAACCATAAGCCATCTAACGGGTTAAGAGTTGCCAAGAGGTTAATAACCTGACGCGTGTCCTTGATAAACAATATCCCTAAACACCTTGAGAGAGGGGGCAAGAGCGCCTGGGGGATTGAAAAGAGACGCATTAGCCAGTCCAGAGTGTTGAAATTCTGTAGAGGCATATCTATTGGTGTTAATGGGTTTTGACAAAAAATGTCTTTTGATGTTCAATTTGCGCACATATCTGTGCACATCCATATAGGTCTGAAATTTGCTCAGACCTTTCGGTGGAGCAAATTTCAGACCCCTATCTCTGTGGAGAACAACTGAGCAACCCTCACAGATTTAGGGTTTAAGAACCTATACCATCAGCAGTGAGGTCTACGGGTTACCCGCATCTGAAGCTAACAACATCCATACCTGAGGCTGCATACCGAGAGGGGTGGAACCGCGACAAGCATCAATAAATCACTGCTCAGTTACAAACTTTTTTTTTCCTTGATACATGTCCTCCAAGGCCGTACCCGGACTCCCATAACCATTGTATGCCCAATTACTTGCATATAAGCCTTCAAAATGGGCACTTTTGATTTTTCACATTCGGGTCCCATAGACTTGAATGGGGTTCATTATTCAGTTCCGAACTTTCGCAATGTTCGAAAGTTCTGGTGCAAACTGAACTGGGGGTCATTCAGCCCATCCCTGGTCCTAATCATGAATAAAAAATATGTTTGTTACAAATGTCAGCGTGGTATATTCTGGATTCTATTATTCAATAAAATGTGTCAATGTTTTCTCAAATGCAGTATAACAGTGGAGGGGCAGTGTGGAAGCAGAAGGGGGAATGTAACATCAGGATGAGGCAGTATGACAGCAGGGGGGTAGTGTGACAGCAAGGGGGCAGTGTTAAAGAAGGGGGCAGTGTGATGGGGGCAGTATGACAGCAGAGGGGGCAGTGTTACAGCAGAGTTGACAGTGTGACAGAGGGCAGGCAGTGTGACAGCAGGAGAAGTGCAACAGCAGGGGATGCAGTATGACAGTTTGGGGGCAGTGTGACAGCAGGGGGGAAGTATCACAGCAGGGGGGCAGTGTAACAGTAGGGGGGCAGTATGACGGAAGGGGGAAACTGTGAGAGGAGAGCAGAGAATGCATTTTTACGCTCGGACAAAAGCAAGACTTACCCAGCAAATACAGCCTGGAGTTGCGGGAATCGGAGTCAAGGGGGTGGAGCGCAGAGGTGGACCGATGACCCGGGCACCAGGCTGGAAAGGAGGGGCGGCATGGTGGAGCTGCTTGTAGATGAACCAAACCTCTCCATTATCCTCCTGACTCCTACAGCTGCCTAAAGCCCGCTTCTCCTCTTCTCCCTCCCACAGGCATTCAACAGCTGCAGGAGCCAGGAGGATAATGGTGGGGTTCAGTTTCTCTATAAGCCACTGCATGGCACCACCCCTCCTATCCAGGAGCAGACAAATCTGACAAGGGAGCAACGGGCCAGGTTGCAGCAATCCCTGCTACCCCAATGGTTACGTCCCTGGTGTATAGTATTTAGTAGGGATGTTACTGATATCTAAATTAAGGATTGCCAGAGATGGGTTGAGAACACCAGTATGCCTGTGACTTCAGACACTAACTGGAATATTTTACGCCAGTAACTGATCAGGTTCTTGCATGACCATAGGATATGCAAGGGGGAAATGGAGGAGGAAAATTGACCCAATCTAGGTGGAGTATAGTAACAACGAAGAAAGATTTTCTGGGTCAGCTCCCAGTGGTTAACACAATGGGAAGCATAGTAAATGGATTGAAAGGCCCACAACTATTGGGAGGTAGAACATTTCTTATTTAGGTCTGCTTCCCACTTTAAGACAGATGGAGATTTTTCAAGTATGAATTTGTTTTAAAAGAGATATTAAAAGAGTGAAATACCCTTTTTGAGGGCATAGCTGAGGTGTAAAATTGCTAGGCCTTAGTGTGTATGAGAAACGTGGGAGGGTATGTTTGAGAATAAAAGAGACAATGCTGAGATATGAGTAGTACTCTGTATTAGGTAAGTTGAAGATTTCCTCCAGATTCTCCATGCATATTGGCAGGTTGAATATTAACAAGTCATCCAATACCATGATACCATGATTCAACCAATTTTTAGTTGACTAATTTGGGATAAACACATCAAATACAGAGATAAGAAAAGGTATATAGCTATTTGCAGTACTACATAATGGTATGTTATAGAAGGCACACCATGCTAGAATGGGCGCTTGTGTTGTTATTGGTAAGGTTTCCAGGTCGCATGCTCTCCATGTATCTGCCAAAAGTAATGAGTAGAGATCTCTACCAGGTATCAAAGCAGATAAAATGTTGGACCAAAAAATATTGGCCAAGTGCTGGAACCAGTGTTAAAGTTGGTCAGGTGTATAGCTAGGTAGTAGTCCCTTATGTCCACAAAGCCCATACCTCCAACAGACCTATGTTTAATTAGTTGTACATAGGAGTACCTAGTATGTTTATTTTTCTAGATACATGTTTTACATAAGGATGTAGAGGCCCTGAGATATTGTGAGTTGATAGAGGGATCTGAGCAGGTACAATATCTGAGGGAGGATATTTTGAAGGTTGTCAGTCTACCAGACCATGAGAGCTCACATTTGAATATAAAGTATGTTGGAGTTCCATTTTGAGTTTAACGAGGGAGGGGTTAAAGGCTGCAAGAGATTCTGAAAATAAGGAAGGGACTTGTAGTGGTTGCTTAATAGGATTTGGAATACAGAGGTCTGGTATGAGAGATTTGGTAAAGTTAACCTTGTAGTAAGATAAGGAGCTAAACTGTGTCAAAATCTGATGGGTACAAAACAACTTATGAAGCAGCCTGAGACCAACCAAATTGATCTGTTTAACAATATGTGTTAAAAATAGGGGTTTAGTCTGCACACATTTGAAAATACATGCGTAAGCTAGAGGCCCCATCAAGGGACCCCATTTTCTGTAGTCCTAACTCTAACATTTGTGATTCTCCACAATGGAAGCACATGCATTTTAATGGATAGGCAGATGGGAGGTGAGCCTGAAAGTAGCACACCCCTCCTCAAAGGCACAGTGGCACACTGAACACCCAGCAAATAGCACTATGGCAGCAAAGGTGTCAGTGTGTTGCTTGACTAATATATTCAAGATACAAACAAGTGGCCACTGCCCCCACCTATAACTGGAGTGGTCTTTGCAGCAAGGAGCACTTGAAGGGCGGCATATGTCAAACAAAACCAAAGAAATTTCCAAGCTCAACTTACCAACTGGCCTGCCTGCGGGGGGGGGGGGGGGGGGGGGTCCCCTTAGTCTACCTGTAATGTGGCAGATCTTTACCATGTCTAGAACCTGCTACAGTAATAATTGCATTTATAAAGCCCAAGAAAATGAAATTTTTCCTGCAAATATTTTGCTCAGTAACAGCTGGGGAGCCAGTGTGTATGATGAGGCCACAATGTAGTGCACTGGGAACAATATTGGAGATTTTTTGGATACATTTTGGTGTCACTTTGACTTTGTATAGAAGTAAAGGGTACGTAAAAAAATTGGTCTTTGGGTGTCGGTGGTGCCTTCCCACTGTAACCCTATAGAGGTACTCTTGATAAAAGCAAGAATTGTCCTTGGTGTAAAAAATTTCAATGATATGCACCTGTCAAACAGGTGCAGAAAAATTACTTTTTGGGTGTCAGGGGTGCCTTCCCACCATAACCCTATAGAGGTGCTCTTGATGAAGGCAAAAAAAATTGCAATGATATGCATATGGTTGGTGTTTTTGCCACGTTTGATGTGCCTGAGACAAAGTTTGCAGATAGCAACAGTGCGATCTGCTGCAGATGTGCTGAAAAAGGCCCAGACAGCTGAGCTTTGGGGAATGGGCCAGGAGATAACAGTTGCAGAATGTGATGGAATAGGGTGGCTGCTCTCTACTCTTTCTTGATGTCAGCCTCTTTGGGGTTGTGCTGCCTCACTTCAGTTTCCTTCTCTGCTCTATCTGGCACCCAAGTCGTATCAGTGACCTCATCATCATCATCTTCATCTTCATCTCCTCCATCTTCATCATTATCACTGGAGACAACTTGGCAATACGCTGTGGCTTGGGGAACATGTATGTCAATTTGTCTACCAGTGTTCCTCCCTCTCTCTAGGCTCAAGTTCCTGTCATCCTCAACCTCAGAACCAACATCTGAATTCAGTAATGGCTGGGCATCATCAAGGAGCAAGTGGCTGACGCTGTGGTCAAATAACTCAGTTCAATGGCTGATGTTGGAGCTATGGCAGGAATAGGTGTGGACAAGGAGGCAGATTTATCCACTCTGGCAACTGCAGGGGACTGCACACTTGTCTCTGCTTGCGTGACAGAGGTAGAGGAAGATGAGGAAGGTTTAGTAAGGCAGTCCACCACCTCCTCTGAATGCTGTGGCTGGATAGCATGGGTAAACTCACTAAACAGAGGAAATGATGCCCTGCCTGAGGACTGACCACCACATTCACCTTTGCCTGTGGACACATTTGTTGCTGGCCCCCTTACAGTGCCAAGGAATGTCTGCCTCTCCTTGTTGTCCTCCAAAACTTTATTGGGAGGGAGGGGGCGGTGATTATAAGCAAATGTAAAGAAGAAGTTTAAATCTGTACATAGATGCACTTTAATCAATGTAAAGATTATACACTATAATAGACTGCAATATCATGCGCCAAACGTACAGTGACGCACAGAAC
>JAQSEC010002710.1:0-11004 GCA_028564925.1 Lithobates sylvaticus
CCCTGGACAGGTAGATGTCCTTAGATTAAAAGTCAACATCTACAGTATTTGTGACTGCGGACTTTAAAAATTTTTTTTTTTTAAAAAAGGGGTGTTTCAGCAAAAAAAAAAAAAAGAAGAAGGTAGCTGCTGACTTTTAAATAAGTACACTTACCCTCCCAGGGCGCCCGCGATGTCGGTCGTAGAGGCCGAGATGTCCCTCGGCGCTCCGGTCCCAGCGCCGCCATCCTCAGTAAGGGAAACAGGCAGCGAAGACTACGGCTTCGCTGCCCGTTTCCTACTGCGCATGCGCGAGTCGTCGCTTTGTGAATGGGGAACGCGATGTGTTGTGGGACACACAGTTCCCATAACACACTGCGACCCATTCACTAGAAGACGGCACTAGGAGCAGAAGACAGAACAGCTCCGCGGAACAGGAAGAGGCAGATTAGGATGATCTGCCTAGCAACAGCCATTTCTGGTAAGTTTTTTTTTTTCCATTTTAAATTTTTATTAACATTTTTATCAAGTTTTTTTTTTTTTCACACAAAATTTGAGATATGGATTTTCCGACAACAAAATCCGTTGTCGGAAATTCCGATCGTGTGTACACAATTCTGACGCACAAAGTTCCACGCATGCGCGGAATCAAGCAGACGAGCCGCACTGGCTATTGAACTTCATTTTTCTTGGCTTATCGTACATGTTGTACGTCACCGCGTTCTTGAAATTCGCAATTTCTGACCAACTTTGTGTGACCGTGTGTATGCTAGGCAAGTTTGAGCCAACATCCGTCTGAAAAAATCCATGGATTTGTCGGAATGTCCAATCAATGGCCGATCGTGTGTACGGGGCATTAGACTCCTGTGCAACACTTTTGTTTCCCCATCAGCTTACACATTATTTAGCTACATTTGTGGCTGGAGCGGTGTTGTAGGACTGACTAAAAGGGTCCTGGGCCACAAGAATTATGATCCTCAATGGACTAATCTGACTGAATTGAATAAATGTCACAAACCAGAGATCCTCAGTTCAAATCGAATTAGACAGATCTTAACCGATTTCAACGTGGCTGCGTCAATCGCATCAGTGGAATTATGCCGATTCCTTTTGCTTAAAGCGGAAGTAAACCCATCGATTTAACAGTTTAAAAAAAAAAAGGCATGCCGGGAATGCTAACTGCACATTGGCTGTGCTCTCAACCAAACAGTCAAACCATCCAATGGCTGGTGTCATAACAGATCACATGTGCAGCACCGTGACAGTTGAAGATTAAACAGAGGCAAAGATGGCAGCTTCCTTGGCTGAAAACAATAGGGGGGTTTACTTGCACTTTAAATGTGCAAATAACGGTGTGTGCCAGAGAACGAATTGTAATACAGATTGATTAAATAGGACGACTGTTTATATTGATAAATGAAGAGATCATAATCTCAATTGCCATTTTCAATTGATTGAAAAGTGTTGAATACATGACTTCTTTTAGTATTTTAAATCAATGATGAATCTTTTGTGATTGTTCGTATTCAGAACGATCACAAATCGCTATCTGTAGGTCAACCTTCAGGGAGAACTTTTTATCAGATGAGGTTAGAGAAAAATAGATAAAGCGTTAGCAAGAAACATATAGCTGAAAAAGTCAAAGGTCTTCTTATCAGCTAGGATGTGCCAAACCAAGCCTTGCAGAATGCTTGTCTGCAACTGTCATACTTAGATTTGTCCTGTGATAAAAGGTTTTCAGAAACACCACCAGATCAGTAATGGTAATGATTTCTTTAGAACAACGCTTCCTGGAATTGTATGGATATACATACAAGCTAATGGAAAAGAAGAAAAAAAAAAAATAATAGTTCTAAGCTTGGTTACATAGAATTCAGCTTCATTGCAAGGCAAAAAATGCAGAAACTGGCCAGAACGATTATAATCTTTTATCAAGTGCCTGCAGTGCTCTTCCCTCTTCTTTCCAAGGGCAAAAACATTAAAGTTCACACCAAAAAAAAAAAAAAAAACAACGCACAGCAGATCCGTTCCGTATGCGTTTCTGCATGCACATTTTTAAAGCATTCCAGATGCTTTTTTCCACCGTCATGATCTGGAGGTCTGGTGCGTTTTTTTGTGTTACAGTGAGTTTTACCGCGTTCCAGTACAGTCCAGGAAAAATGCAGCACATTCTACTTTTTTTTCCTGGAGTTGCACTGCCCTGCAACTGATTACACTGGGGTGAATTGTGCCATGGAAAACCATATAAACCTACTTTCCATGCGTTTTCAATGCAGAAAAAAAAAACTAAAACAAAACACACACACACGACTGCATGTTGTGTGAACTGGCCCTGAATACTTGTACAGCAGTTTGATTGTCCAGCAGCCGGACACCTCTATCTGTTTTTTGTGGGCAAGTATAGCTTACATCTCCTCCCTTACTGACAAATGGCTGCTTTCAGTAGGTTTCCAAAGATGGCAATGCGGCAACATCAAAGTTACTTGCAGGGTCAGATATCCAGTGTACATGGATACAAGTATCGGTGCAACCCTACTTGTATCGGTACCGATACGGAGCATTTGTACGAGTACTTGTACGCGTGTAAATGCTCCGATGCTTAATCCGCTACCTGTTGTACCGGGTCCAGGTCCTCAGCGTAGCAGGGAGGGCAGGGCAGCCTCACAGATGATCGGTGCAGCCAGTTACAAGTACCAATCTTCCTGTATAGCTTTCAATAAACCAGCTGAAAGCCGCTCCCTCCTGCGGCTGTCAGCTGCTTTATTGAAAGCTATACAGGGAGATTGGTACTTGTAACTGCCCCACTGATCAACCCCGACTGTCCCATGTGTCCTCCGCTGGCTCTCTGGGTGCTCCTCCGGTCCCCTCCTGGTCCCAGATCTGTCAGAATGGAGAGCCGGTATACATGTCATTTACCAGCTCCCTCCTTTTCTTAATGCATTGACTGTCCATTCATAACGGAGCATCGGAAACTGTGTTTATGATGCTTCAGTTTATGAAAAAACAGAAGCGACTGTCTGTCCATTCATCTTCAGTGCAGCTGAGGCTGCAGAGAAAGGGACTGGGAAATCTGGGTCCTCAGTCTCTTACCCTGTCTCAAAAAGGAAGAGGTCAGGGGTCTGAGGAGGATGAGGAAAAAAAGAAAGAATTGAAATAAATAAATATTTAAAAAAGGTTAAATCAAAAAAATAAAATAACACATTGACACCATCCACGTAGTGACATTACCCACAGGCCTACCATGGGACATCTGTTGTCGTCTGCCTCTCCTCTTCCCTGAAGCTGGCGCTAGGTGCCAATCACCCTTATATTAGGCAAGTATTACACATCTTTCTTTTATAGAGTAGTTAGAGGGCTCAGGATGGGGGTTGGAGTAGGTTTAAGCTTAGTTAGGTTTTGACCACACTCCTACTTTAACCACTTCCCAACTGCCTTATGGAGGAGTATGACGGCAGAGTGGCTCTCCTGTGCCGGATCATGCATCTAGTATGTGATCTGGCACTTCCGGGCAGGGGGGGGGGGGGGGGGGGGGGGGCACGCTGGCTGTGCTGCTCTGTGCTTAGTCACAGCACAAGCCAAACAACGGGTGCCAGACAATGATTGGCCACCGCTGATCAGTGAGGAGGAAGACAAGAGCTCTGTCTTGTCAGCAGGGTATGTGCCAGATCTTGTTTCCCTGCCAAGCAGGGAATAAAAAACAAACGAACACGGGCATTACTACTCTCTAATTTTGTAGTACCGTATATACTCTAGTATAAGCCGAGTTTTTCAGCACATTTTTTTGTGCTGAAAATGTCCCTCTTGGCTTATACTCGAGTGAAGCACTTTTCTGCAGCAGAGAATGACATTTTCCGAACCGACTTTGGGCCCCCGTATCTTGGGGCCACTTGGTGCTAGGAACCCCAAATTTGGTGTGCAAACCCAGTAGCACTACAACATATCCAGCTGGGGTTCCTAGCACCAAGTGGCCCCGAGATACGGGAGCCCAAAGTCTGTACAGAAAAAAATAATTCTCTGCTGCAGAAAAGTGCTTGACATTTTCCGAACCGACTTTGGGGCCTCATATCTTGGGGCCACTTGGGTTTGCACACCAAATTTGGGGTTCCTAGCACCAAGTGGCCCCGAGATACGGGGCCCCAAAGTCGGTCAACTGTGTCCATCTGCAGCAATGTCATTTTGGGACCCTTTGGGTTCAGAGACACCAAATTTTGGCTGCAGCTAGGGGGCATCTAGGAACCCTTAACTACCGAGTTTGACGCTTGGGGGACCTATGGCTGCAAATGGGCACAGTGAGGCATGCAAATAGGCATTGTTGACCCTCTTTTCCACTTACAGTAGTAGTTTTCTCACCCTAGGCTTATACTGGAGTCAATACGTTTTCACATTTTTTTTGTGGTAAAATTAGGTGTCTCGGCTTAAACTCGATTATATACGGTACTTCATTCTTGAATTCAAATATACAGAAGATTTTTGGAGCTACATACCATTTTTCTCATGTACAGTAAAATACTTACCAGTATGAGACCAGTTATTGAGCACAGCAGTATGCAGAAGGCAAAGAAAACATTCACTGGTTTTGGAGGTGGTTGGGGAAATACGAAAGCACTGATAATTGTTACCTGTACAAAAGAAATTACATAGTAATTGAGGAAGTGAAATAACATTTGCATTACAGAAAAAGAAAAAAGCTGGAAACATAATCAAATCTGTATGAGCTCCCTCGCGTATATAGAAAATACTGCATGCAAATACAGGTCTGGTTATACAGACACCCACACCTGTCAACTGAATGACTCAGAAATGCAACCCAACCTAGGGCAGAACGCACAGCCTTTTGCTGTATTGAAACCCTAGAAATAAAAATGCCAACTATCTGAAATATCAGTTTTTAAACCTAAAAAGGATTAGATAAAAAAAAAAAAAAAAAAAAAAAACCTGACAAAAATAAAAAAGCACATCCTTCAAAGAACCTACTGTACAATCCTCAAACTAATGAAAATGATTCTTAGCATGACAGCAAAAGTTTTTCAGCCATCTACTGCACTTTATCATCTGTGTCCATAGTTCCCAACTGTCCCCGATTTCGAGGGACTGTCCCTCATTCAGAATAAAGTCCCTCATCTTGGTCTGATCTATAAAACAGTAGTTGTGTATAATATGCACTACTTATGTATCAAAAAGTGTTTCCCATCCACTTCCTAAATTGCTGTATTTTTAAATTCCAAAAAACAGTATAAAAAGGAATATTATTGGTTAAAAATAAATAAAAAAGCACTTTGATTGACCAATCATTTTTGTTGTACAAGTCTCCTTCAAAGGGGCGTGACAGGGGGTGTGTGCCACATGCTACACACTTTTGCTAATAGGTGTTCCCATCTCAAAAAGTTTAGAGGTATGTATGAGTCTATTATAAGAAAAATCAGATCAGAAGAAGATCATGGATGAGGAGCAGCTCACTTTTTTTGAACTTATTCACTACTATAGCTAAAAGCCTCTATAAATATGCGCTGGTAGACATTAAAAAAGGAGAAGTCCAGCCTGAGCTTTTTAGGCTGGGTCTTCTCCTAAGGGTCACAGGAGTGCAATTTATTTTGCACTCCAGTGACTTGTCTTCAGCAGAGAGCGGTCTGAAGTCCGCTCTCCGCTGAGGTCACTGCAATTAATCAAGGCACTGCGTCATCCCGACTTAGGAAGTCTGGATCCGCCAGTTGCCTTGACTGATGGCAGTCTCAGCGAGCCGCTGAGATGGCCGTTCTCCGCCCCTCCACAGCTCAGCGCTCCAATGAGTGTGGAGGAGCAGAGCAGGAGAGATGGTGGCTCGGTTCTCAGTGCAGAGACGCCTTGAGACAGATGCAGCATCGACCTAGGCAAGTATGAATACCCCCCAAAAAAATCAAATAGATATCTATCTATATATATATATATAAAATAAATCTCCATCCATCTATAAAAAATACAGGAATATATTCTTATTGGTTAAGAAGTGCTTTTAATTTCATGCGAAGCAAAAACAAAAATAAGTTAAAGGGGAATATAACCTAGAGTCAGGGTTTCTAAAAAAAAAAAAAAAAAAGGGTCAGTTTACTATCCTTTTGGGGGGCCACACTGTGCCCAGTGGGACTAAACAATGCCCGCTCTGGTGTCGAGGGGAGGAATAGTGCCCCATCATAGGAGTCAGTGGAAAGAATTATGCCTCAAGGGCCGAATAAAGGCAAGCAAAGGGCCACATCCAGCCCCAGGGCCGCAGTTTGGAGACCACTGACCTAGAGCTTAGGGAAGAGGAAGCTTTGCAGACTTTCCTTATCCAATCACGTACAAGCATAAAATGCTGCACCTGTCCCCCCTGAGTATACTGAAATGCCGGGAGGGATGCAGCAGCTGGACAGCTCAATTTCATGGATAAATTGCACATAAGTTGCATCTGGAAGCCACTAGAGAGTCTTGGACTAAAACACGGGCTTGCAGCTCAAAAAAAATAAAAAAATTAAAAAAAAGGATACTGGTTACAAGCATTTGAGCTTTTATTTCTTGCCTAAAACTTGAAGAAGCTTGTGCTTTTTTGCACGTTTTTATTGAGCCTTTTTGGGCATAAGCATTTTTTTTCACAAACCCTCCCTCAGCTAATTTTATCTTTTTATTTTTTTTGTGCAGGTTAGAGCTTCGAGCTTTTGCATGCACTTGCACGGGACTGATCCGTATTATCCGCCCCGTGAACATCCGCTGTCAGCGGGGATCGCTCAGCTGATCCCCGCTGAGCCGGCGGATGACAGGGCGGTCCCTGCACAGTGCAGGGACCGCCCTGTCAGATTTCCGCTCTTCTCTATGGGGGATCGGATGAACACGGACCGTCTGTCCGTGTTCATCCGATTCCGCTTGCAGACGGATAGAAAAATAGGGTTTTCCTCAGTCTATCGGACCATAGCGGAGGCGGACGATATCGGGTGTCAGCGGATGCTAGACCCGCTATCCACTTAATGTATGTCCGTAATTCATCCGAAAACGGATGGCTGAAAAACGGACATACGGTCCGCATGTGTGAAAGGGGCCTTAGGCATCTTTTCTGCTCGTATTCCGCTAAATGCGTGAGTTTGGTGGGGGTGTTCTGTCTGTAAACTCCTGAAAAAAAATACCGTGCATTGACACATTGGCCAACATGGAGTGTTTCCAAGCAGAAAAAAATGCACAGTCCATCTTCTATCTTGGCTGGAGTTCCCTCTGATAGCTTTTTGGGCAGCTTATACCTTGGCACAGCATGATGCACAGACTAGCCAGGTCCTAGAGTATAGGTCCAAGTTATTTTGAGAGAGTGACAGCTATTCGCTTTAGTAATACACACCTATATGAAAGCAGTTTTTAGAGTCAACTTAAAGTGGTTCTAATGGCTGAACATTTTTTTTACCTTCATGTATTCTATGCATGAAGGTAAAAAACCTTGTGTGCAGCAACCCCCTAAGTACGCCCACCCAAATACTTACCAAAGCCTAATCCAGCGTTGTGCATGAGAGCCGAGGCTTTCCCAGGTCTCTCCCTCATTGGCTGATAGAGAGTGTACAGGCACATCTTAAATGTAGAAAACTCATTAATGAATACGTAAAACAAGGGAATACTGGGACTGGTTTGTCAGGTACTACACTAGTACTAGAAAAAACAAAATGACTGGATGGCATTAAAATAAAATACTTACCAGGACCAGAAGGGATGTTAACACACCAACAATAATGTTGATGATTCTATCCTGTAAGCAGAAGAGACAAAAAAAAAAAAAAAAAGAACTGTAATTTGCAATAAAAAAAAAAAAAAAAAGAAGGGCATTTTATATAAGAAACTGAATCCTGAAGACACATTGTTTAATCTCAGTTTATAAATAGTCTCCTGCAAGGATTTTCAAAAATAAAATAAAATAAAAAGGAGGCGAAGAAGAATGAGTAAAGCAGCATTAAACCCCCCAAAAAAACAAAAAATGTTATATATATATATTATATAGATATACTGGCTGCATTAGTTTCATTTTCGCCTGGTGATCTGGCCACACTTCATGTCTTAGGATGTCTCCACTCTGGATAGAGGAGGAAAACGGAGCCCCACCTTTGGGCAGCAGCATTGTCAATCTTTGGAGAAGGTAGTGTTAGATTAGGGTTGCCACCTTTTCTTCAGGCCAAACCCGAACACTTTAGCAGCACAGGGCACATTTTTTTTTTCATAGTATACACTATAGGATTTTAAAAAGACCTGGGGCACCTTTGGGTGCCCCAAAGAGAGTGGTAATGCAGCCCGCTGCAGCAAACAGTGGATGTGGCCAAACTGCTCTTGCTGACATCATTGCCCCCCCCCCCCAATGCGCCATTGATGCCAAACCTACCCACAGACAGCGGTGTGACTATCTCATTTACTTAGGGAGCCCCAGCACAGTCTGAAAAATGTGTCTGGGTTTCAGGCAGACTGAAACCCTGAAAAACGTGTCCGGGTTTCAGGCAGGCTGAAACCTGGACAAATAATTCCAAACCCTGACTGTCCGGGTGAATCCCAGACAGGTGGCAACCCTATGTTAGATGGGCTAGAAGATTTAGATGGACTAACAAATTAAAGCTGAAATTCAGCTAACACTCATCTCCTGTTGGACAGCTTGGTCTGTTAAAGGAATCTTTAAAATAACAGACTTACTGGCTGAATACCCAGGTGAAAATAGAGGGGATATAAGAAATAAAAAAAAAAAAAAAAAAAAAAAAAAAAAAAAAAACAACAAAAAAAAAAAACCACACACACACACACACCAACAACCTTTATTCAAACACCACATCTAATTAGTAAGATGCAATAGATTACATTTTTTGTTTTCAGGTTTACTACCGTTTTAAAAGCAAACCCGTCAAATCTGTAAAAAAAAAAAAAAAAAAAAATATATTCCAATGCCAGCCTCATACAATAAAAAAAGAGCCATTATACTCAACTCTCGAGTGATCCATAATCCTAAATGCAAGCTACCATAAAAAAAAAAAAATAGTGGTCATACACATCTCTCTCGGTTCCAGCGATGCATTCCACCAGAAACTGCAACACTTCTGGGAGTGTCGGATGCCTATGTCCCCCCACTGCATGCTGTGGTTCCATCCTCTGACTCCCTAGACCCCCTTAGATCACTACAGGACATAGTATTTATTGGGCTCACAAGATGAACCACAAAGCATGGTGGGGACACAAGCATCTGACATTCACAGAGTGTTGGATATAAAGGCCTTTCAGCTGCAGAGTGAAGATTCCATAAGTGGATGCTGCACCGTCTTCATGTACAGGCACTTCTCAGCTTACACTGTTTTTGTTGGAAAAAGGTCATTATAAGCCTGCTGTCAAACATAACAGCACAAAGTTCAGATAAAAAAAAAAAAACACACAAGAGAAGCAGAAGAAGGAAAAAAATAAAAAAAAGAAGAAACACAAACAAACACAGTACATAGTTGGTAAGGTTGGACAAAGACAACGGTCCATGCAGTTCAACGTGTGTGTGTGTGTGTGTGTGTGTGTGTGTGTGTGTGTGTGTGTGTGTGTGTGTGTGTGTGTGTGTACGTACACACACACACACACACACACACACTATATAGTAATACATCTAAAAGTTTTTTTTTTTTTAAATGTATCCAACAATTGGAAATAAATATAGAAAATTAATTATTAGCCTTTATATAAAATATACAGTTGCGGTAGTAATCCTATTAAACATTGCAATATCTACACTACAACCTCCCCCACCACCCCAAAGTACTGGACCTGGCTTTCTTGTACCCCATACACCCAAATTACAATTGGTATATAGATTTGGGAGCACTCTCTATAGCCGTCTAAAGTAGTGTGTGTATATATATACACACACACACACACACACACACACACACACACACACACACACACACAGTATCTCACCTTTTTGTAGCCATTTTATTATAGCCTTTCATGCGACACTGAGGCTGCATTCACACCTGAGCTTTTTCAGCATGGTGGTGGGAGTGTCATGGTCTGGGGCTGCATGAGTGCTGCCAGCACTGGGGAGCTACAGTTCATTGAAGGAACCATGAATGCCAACATGTGCTGTGACATTCTGAAGCAGAGCATGATCCCCTCCATTCGGAGACTGGGCTGCAGGGCAGTATTCCATGATAACGACCCCAAACACACCTCCAAGACAACCACTACCTTGCTAAAGAAGCTGAGTGTAAAAAGGTGATGGACTGGCCAAGCATGTCTCCAGACCTAAACCCTATTGAGCATTGAGCATCCTCAAACGGAAGGTGGAGGAGCGCAAGGTCTCATGGTGGTAACATCCACCAGCTCCGTGATGTCATCATGGAGGAGTGGAAGAGGACTCCAGTGGCAACCTGTGAAGCTCTGGTGAACTCCATGCCCAAGAGGGTTAAGGCAGTGCTGGAAAATAATGATGGCCACACAAAATATTGACACTTTGGGCCCAATTTGGACATTTTCACTTAGGAGGTGTACTCAAGTGACATTTAGACATTAATGTCTGTGTGTTGAGGGGACAGCAAATTTACAAAAGCTGTACACTCACTACTTTACATTGTAGCAGAGTGTCAATTCTTCAGTGTTGTCACATGAAAAGATATACCGTATATACTCGAGTATAAGCCGAGTTTTTCAGCACATCTTTTTGTGCTGAAAGTGCCCCCCTCAGCTTATACTCGAGTCAAGCACTTTCCTGCAGCAGAGAATGACATTTTCCGAACAGACTTTGGGGCCCCGTATCTCGGGGCCACTTGGTGCTAGGAACCCCAAATTTGGTGTGCAAACCCAGTGGAACCAACACTACAACATATCCATTTGGGGTTCCTATCACCAAGTGGCCCCGAGATACAGGGCCCCAAAGTCGGTCAACTGTGTCCATCTGCAGCAATGTCATTTCGGGACCCTTTGGGTCCAGAGACCCCAAATTTTGGCTGCAGCTAGGGGCATCTAGGAACCCTTAACTACCAAGTTTGAAATAGCTGTGCATTTCTCACCCTAGGCTTATACTCGTGT
>JAQSEC010004321.1:0-10995 GCA_028564925.1 Lithobates sylvaticus
GTAACAATAATGTGTTAGGGGTAATAATAGTAATCATTTTAGGTGAACCCAGTGTGGCTTCCAATTAAGTGAAAAAGAAAGTGAAAATGGTGCCACGGGATAATAGGGTGCCTGGGTCTAAAATATTCCGCAGGTACAGATCTAAAAAAGTGTAAAGGACCTAAAAGGAAGTACCAAGTGAAGCAAGCCAAAAAATGGGTTGAACTCAAAAAATCAAACACCAAAGTGGAGGAAATGAAAAGGTGTAGACCAGAAAAGGAAGCTTACCCCAATGCTGCATCAAAGCACCACCAGCAGATGGAAATGACTGGTGTGCGGAAACCCCAGAGAGAGACTGGTCATTAGAACAGCTCACCTCAGGGGAAGTATGTATATATGCCGCCAACGCCACGCGGACGCCGGCGCATTAACGTCATACGCACAGCGTAAGTGCCGTCACACAAACAGCGTGACGGACGTGGCGCCGATGCGCGAAGGGGCACCCGCCCGATCCTCACAGACACACAGAGTGCCGGGGGAGGAGGGGGAGGGTCCACTGAGCGCATCGCAGCTCCCATCGTGAAGAGAGACCGCAGCTGCACCCAAACACCAATCAATCCACACAGAGCACATAGCTGACCGGGACAATAGCATGTATTGGACGTCTGGATGGAAACAGTCCATGTGGGTACACTAAACCAGCATAAGGAAATGCTGCGTATGGAAAGTTACCATGTACAAAGCTCATAAGTATAGATGTAGAAAAATAATACAAATAAACATTGATAATGTCAGTATATAAACCTTTCACTAAAGGCACCCTATAAATGAGGGCAAATCTCACACAGGGATGGCAGGGGAACACTGCCAATCCCAAATATTCAATTGCCTCCATCCCGATATTTGTGTGCATAGAGAAGGGGAGTTGGGACTTTAGATGAAGCACCATAAGGTGCCTCCATCCCGGTAATGAATGAGAACAAATGGGAATTGGGACTTTAAATGAAGCAATTGAATAGTGGAGATAAATTACAGTATAAATTATTTATTAAATAACATTGATCTAATAATATAGTTAATTTCATATATATACAGAGAGAGCGTGCATGCAAGCTGAATAGAGAATACATGCATGACAACACATGATCAGAATAATTAAAACTAGCATGCGCCTGCCAATAGCAACATATCCAATGCTGGCACATGCATCCACATGGTATGTGTACATCCACCCAATGGTATTTAAACAACATTATAAAATATGTATAATATATAGGGTATATCAGTAAAGGATAGGTAAATATCGATCCGTATGAAGTATAGCTGCAGCATCAGGTAAAGCTCTACGCGTTTCGTGGGTTTTCCCACTCGTCAGGAGCAGATGCGACAGACATTCCTATGGAGTATATAAGTACAGTAAGATGTAAAAAACGTATTCTAGAGAAAATAATGATTTAAAGGGGAATCCCTACGCCGGAAAAAACGGCGTGGGGGTCCCCACCACAGTTCATAGCAGACCCTTATCCGAGCACGCAGCCCGGCTGGTCAGGAAAGGGGGTGGGGACAAGCGAGCGCCCCCCCCCTCCTGAGCCGTACCAGGCCGTGTGCCCTCAACATGGGGGGGGGCTTTGGGGAAGGGGGGCCCTGCGGCCTCCACACCCCAAAATACTTTGTCCCTATATTGATGAGGACAAGGGCCCCTTCCCGACAACCCTGGCCGTTGGTTGTCGGGGTCTGCGGGCTGGGGGCTTATCAGATTCCGGGAGCCCCCTTCAATAAGGGGGCCCCCAAATCCCGGCCCCCCACCCTATGTGAATGAGTATGGGGTACATGGTACCCCTACCCATTCACCTGAGGGAAAAAGTGTTAAAAAAAACACAACACAGTTTTTTAAAGTACTTTATTAGACAGCTTCTTCTGACTTCGGGGGTCTTCTCGCCACGCACCTCTGCTATCTTCTGCTCTTTTACCGCTCTTTTACTAGCGGAGGAGCACAGCTTTCTCCTTCGTTGCTGCCACCATCCGGGGGTCTTCTTCCAACTTCGGGGGTCTTGTCCCGCTTTTCGTTTCTTCTGCCGGGCCTCCGCTATCTTCTTGCAGCTCTTTTACTAGCGTTGGCCCGGTCTTCTGGTTTGTCGCTGTTGTCGCCGCCGCCTTGTTCTTCTTCCTTCTTCTTCTCTTCTTCTGATGTTCACAGAACGCTCTCTCCACTTGTAATGCCAGGGATGCGTTGCACTGCGACTTATATAGGGACAAGGGGAGGGGTCACCGCCTGATGTTACATGATGACCCCGCCCCTTATGATGTCACATTCCCAGCATCCACCGGGGCTGTGACATCATAAGGGACGGGTCACCATGTGACATCAGCTGGTGACCCCGCCCCTTGTCCCTATATTAGTCGCCGCGCAACGTGTCCCTGCCATTACAAGCAGAGAGAGCGTTGTGTCAACATCAGAAGAAGAGAAGAAGAAGGAAGAACAAGGTGGCGGCGGCGACAACAGCGACAAACCAGAAGACCGGGCCAACGCTAGTAAAAGAGCTGCAAGAAGATAGCGGAGGGCCGGCAGAAGAAACGAAGAGTGGGACAAGACCCCCGAAGTCGGAAGAAGACCCCCGAAGTCGGAAGAAGACCCCCGGACGGCGGCAGCGAAAAAGGAGAAAGCCGGGCTCCTTTGCTAGTAAAAGAGCGGTAAAAAAACAGAAGCTAGCGAGGCTGGCGAGAAGACCCCCGAAGTCAGAAGAAGACCCCCGGAGCTGTCTAATAAACTACTTTGACAACTTGCTAGCCCTGTCACCTGGTATGGATTTAAAGGCCCTCAACATGGGGGGGGTGCTTTGGGGAAAGGAGGGCCCTGCGGCCCCCCCACCCCAAAGCACCTTGTCCCCATGTTGATGAGGACAAGGGCCTCTTCCCGACAACCCTGGCCGTTGCTTGTCGGGGTCTGCGGGCGGGGGGCTTATTGGAATCTGGGAGCCCCCTTCAATAAGCCCCCACCCTATCTGAATCACCTGGGGAAAAACGTGTACCTAAAAAAACACAACACAGGTTTTTAAAATACTTTATTAGTCAGCTCCGGGGGTTTTCTCTTCTTCCGTCTTTGGGGGTCTTCTCGCCGGACTCCTCGCTATCTTCTGCTAGCTCTTTTACTAGCAGAGGAGCCCGGCTTTCTCCTTCGTTGCCGCCGCCATCTGGGGGTCTTGTTCCGACTTTGGGGGTCTTGTCCCGCTCTGGTTCTGTTCTTCATGCCGGGCCTCCGCTTTCTTCTTGCAGCTCTTTTACTAGCGTTGGTCCGGTCTTCTGACACCGTCGCCGCTGCCTTCTGCTTCTTCTTCACCGAAATCATGTCACATGGTGACCACGCCCCCTTATGATGTCACAGTCTCAGCATCCTCCGGGACTGTGGCATCATGCGGGGGCGGGGTCACCATGTGACATGAGTCAGTGACCCCACCCCTTGTCCCCATATAAGTGGCCGCGCAACATGTCTCGGCCATTACAAACGGAGACAGCGTTGTGTCAACATCGGGAGAAGAAAGAAGAAGCAGAAGCAGAAGAAGCAGAAGGCGGCGGTGGCGGCGGCAACAGCGATGGTGACAGAAGACCGGGTCAACGCTAGTAAAAGAGCTGCAAGAAGAAATCGGAGGCCCGGCAAGAAGAACAGAACAGCGGGACAAGACCCCCGAAGTCGGAACAAGACCCCCAGATGGCGGCGGCAATGAGGGAGAAATCCGGACTCCTCCACTAGTAAAAGAGCTAGCAGAAGATAGCGGAGGAGTCCGGCGAGAAGACCCCCGAAGACGGAAGAAGAGAAGATTCCCGGAGCTGTGTAATAAATCATTTTAAAAACCTGTGTTTTTTTATGTACTTTTCCCCAGGTGAATGGGAGGGGGTACATGGTACCCAATACTCATTCACATAGGGTGGGGGGCCGGAATCTGGGGGCCCCCTTATTAAAAGGGGGTCCCGGATTTCGATAAGCCCCCCGCCTGCAGACCCCGACAAACAACGGCCAGGGTTGTCGGGAAGAGGCCCTTGTCCTCATCAACATGGGGACAAGGTACTTTGGGGTGGGGAGGCCGCAGGGCCCCCCTTCCCCAAAGCACCCCCCATGTCGAGGGCACGCGGCCTGGTACGGCTCAGGAGACGGGGGCGCTTGCTCGTCCCCCCCTCTTTCCTGACCGGCCGGGCTGCGTGCTCGGATAAGGGTCTGATATGGTTTTGGGGGGGAGCCTCACGCTGTTTTTTCGAGGGAGGGATTCCCCTTTATATCCATACCAGGCGACGGGGCTAGCAAGGTGTCAGCATTGACTTCCTTCGCTAGTCCCGTCTACCTGGAGTCACTCTCTAAAAGTCCGGCAGACCTCCGCCAAAACTCCGGCGGATTGTCGGACCTCCGCTGGAAAGTCCGGACGAAAAGTCTGATCGTGTGTACATGGCATTAGACAAACAAGCCTTAAGGGAAGAAGCCCAGCAAAGTGCTCCCCCAGCAATGCATTGACCCCTTATGGGTGCTCTAAATTTATACTGTTACAAGGGTGGGGGGTGGAAGTTAGTTAATTAATCATGAGTGAATATAAGGATGCCTAACAATCAAAGCGGACCTTTCACTTCTAAAGTCAGAATAGTAAGAGGCCAGAGGTAATGATAAGATTGCCACATAAAACTTAGGTAATATAGTCAAGAGCAACAAAAAACAGCATCATGGTAATGCACACAGGGCAACAGATAGAGAAGGCAAAATCACATACATAGAAATAATAAGCAGATCCCGGTTTCATCTAAAGGTGGAAGATGTGGTTCAGCTGACACATACCAAAAGCACATACTCAGAAATAGCAAGCGAATCCCAGTTTAATTTAAAGGTGGAAGATGTGGTTCAGCTGACATATACCTGTGGAGAGACAGCGAAGAAATGTTTAGATGAGTAAGAGTATGAAGTGCCACTTACCAGACGTGTGTGCCACTGCCTATCATTACACAAAAATAGGCAAACACTGCTTTACCAGTTGCAGACTCTGGGCATGCTAGATACTCCCCAAAAAATGTCATCATTGTACACAGGGCATGTCTAGTGTATCCGGTCCTTCTGCCCTACTGGAGGGATCCCCCCGTCACAGCACACCGCAATTCAGCTCTGATAAATCATAGCTGCATTGCTGAGTACACAGAGAAGGTCCAGGAGATGTAAAAAAAGTAATCTGCCAATGTTTATCATCAACATTGCTCAGCCATGAATACAGAAAGATACAAAGAAACATTGGGGCTGATTTACTAAGAAGAATGCATTGCGCCAGTTCATACCTTATTTGGTGCCCTGGAAAAGTCATTAACCGAACGTGCGAACCAGCGCACTTTGAAGCACAAAACGATAATAAATATGTAAACTGCAACTGGTGCTAGGGTAACTGTGGTCTTCTCATTGATAATAGTGCACGCCCAATACAATTGGTTAATTTCATCTCATTGGATGTGTCTTGTTAGGCAATTACTAGGTGTTCTCAGTTAATTAACCCTTTTGATGCTAATCTCATTCCTATTACTCCTAATATATCTTTTAAATGTGTTTTTTTTCAATTTTTTCCCAAATCTTTCAATACATTACAAAGAACAGAGAAGTGTTTCTAACCCAATAAATTAATATTTTTAGATCTTAATCTTTAAAGGTGACCATACACTGCAATCAGTTAGATCTTCCAGGAACCAGGGAAAAAACAGGGAAATTAAAAGTAAAGCAGATGCAGATTTCCAGGACTTGACTAACAAATGTTTCTAGTGAAAGGCAACTGGTGTTTTCTATTAACCACTTGCTGACCAGCTGCCACAATTGTACTGCGGCAGAATGGCACGGCTGGGCGAAACATCGTTATGTAATGTCGCTTTGCCCTGTGGCCACTAGGGGCGTGCACGTGGCCATTAGGGGTGCACGCGAGCCCCCTGCTTGCCCACTGAGCCGATGCAAGTTACCGGCAGTCGCGATCAACGATGGGCTCCCACAATAGCTCCGGGCACACGGAGAATCAAGATCTGTGTGTGTAAACACACAGTTTCCGGTTCTCTGAGGGGAGATCTGACAGATCGTGTAGAAAATGATATACTACTACAATCTAGATATTATCTCATCTCTATGCATTAACTTTGTTTAGTCTCTGTAGATTAGTCAGTCTGTAAAACTATGAGCGCATGCTACTATTAATATCAGAATAATACCAGTTAATTATGCAATCACACACGGCTAGGAATAATCAAATCTCATTTATTTCCCAAGGAAATAAGAACGCTAACGTGTATTAAAAGGGGGTTACACAATTACATACTATACAGCAAGGCTACAGCACAATGATATAATATACAGTTAAAATACAATATAATGATCTACTTATCGTGGTGACCCTCGCAGCTGACCTCCCAGGTGGAATAAGAGAATCAGGTGTGTGTGCAAACCCTTTTTGTCAATCACACCTCAATCACAGCACCTCCCACTGCCCGCCCACCTGCCCAATTGGTAGTCGCATCCATGTATTCTGATTGTACTGCCAGAAGTGGTCTCTGGGGGGCAGCGTCTGTCCAGAATTGCACTTAATCCGACTGCTGTCTAATCTTGGAACTGCGATCTCCGACAGCCCATAATTAGTCTTTGTGTAGCCCAGCCAGATCGGAGCCGCCATTCATCACATACAATAGCCTTAGACTCATGACAATATGAGGTGTAACTGGTTACATTCCAGTAAAAGCGGGGGGGTGTATCTTGTATTGAATTCAACATATGCCGCTTTGCGCCTCAACAGGCGCATAACACCCTTCTTCCGACCCAGCTCCTATTGAACAGTCCATAACTGTTTCCTCCCTGACATGCGTTTCCAAATCAGTACCCATAGAACAGTCCTTGACTTTCTTAACGCGCTGTGGTTTTCAACCTGTGCAGCAACAGCTCCTATGGAACAGTCCATAATGGTCTTATCGTGTCATGCTTTCCAACACTCTCCGCTTTGCCACTTAGTGATACACCACCATCCTTCTTCAGTGACAGCTTCCATGTCACCCTTCTGTGTCTTTGGTATCTTCAGGACGAGATGCAGTACAGGCAAGGGGTGCTCATTCACTCACCATTCACCATCATACATTCAGGGTAACACATCACCCAGCTTTCCAACACAGAGTCTCGAGGAGGGCCTTTCGCCCATGTTACTAGCCTAAAATACACCTTTATCACACTACACCATAACATAAATCAACCCACTACCATAATATATACATATATACATTTGACCCCTCAACTCGCGTATCCCGCTCCCAACCTCCTATAATTCTTTGCTGAAAATACGGGTCGGGATTAGGCAGGTTTGTTCACAATGGCCCTCCCTACCGCAATTCCGGCACGTCAGTGGTATTTCAGGGCTCAGAGCTGGCAGCAAAGCCTCTACCGTATATGAAGAGACCTTACCGTCAATTCGTCCCTCCACTTGCATAGATAGATGCGAGACCTTCTTATATAAATGTCTAGTCCAACAACACATACCAATTTGAACCAATGACGAAACTGCAGCAATAATGAGTAACACCACAACGGGATGTATCAAATAATTCAAAATGCTGTTGGCCTTACTGGAATGTCCAAATATTACCTCCCACCAAGACCCTCCCACATCATTTTCTAATTGATGCACTACCTCCTTTATTTCATTTTGATTATGGTATATGGCTATAGTAGCATTAGCTCTCTCTTGCTGCAGCATCTTCATAAGGCTCTCATCTCTATCCCAATCTGCTAACCACTCCTGTATCTTCCTTCCCATACCAAGGTTCAGGGCTCTCAGATTAACAGGGAGGTTCTGGTTGACATCCACAGACAGATTGGCAATATGCGGTATCACATACTTCCATTCCTGTGTCTGGATTTCAGAGACATCGCCAAAGGTACACCACGCTCCTCTTGCTATTGTCAGGTTCACAGAACATCCTATCTCCATGACTAATGTTATATTAGTATCCTTTAGGACAAAGAAACAAACTCTCCCATGCCAGGCCAATACACGGTAGTAAAGGAGAAATGTTGGGAGGATGCGTCACTCTGTGTACTGGATGGGGAGAACATTGCCGGGAAGGGAACACCGGGGTATTATTTGGGACATGGGAGAGTTTGTTTCTTTGTCCTAAAGGATACTAATATAACATTAGTCATGGAGATAGGATGTTCTGTGAACCTGACAATAGCAAGAGGAGCGTGGTGTACCTTTGGCGATGTCTCTGAAATCCAGACACAGGAATGGAAGTATGTGATACCGCATATTGCCAATCTGTCTGTGGATGTCAACCAGAACCTCCCTGTTAATCTGAGAGCCCTGAACCTTGGTATGGGAAGGAAGATACAGGAGTGGTTAGCAGATTGGGATAGAGATGAGAGCCTTATGAAGATGCTGCAGCAAGAGAGAGCTAATGCTACTATAGCCATATACCATAATCAAAATGAAATAAAGGAGGTAGTGCATCAATTAGAAAATGATGTGGGAGGGTCTTGGTGGGAGGTAATATTTGGACATTCCAGTAAGGCCAACAGCATTTTGAATTATTTGATACATCCCGTTGTGGTGTTACTCATTATTGCTGCAGTTTCGTCATTGGTTCAAATTGGTATGTGTTGTTGGACTAGACATTTATATAAGAAGGTCTCGCATCTATCTATGCAAGTGGAGGGACGAATTGACGGTAAGGTCTCTTCATATACGGTAGAGGCTTTGCTGCCAGCTCTGAGCCCTGAAATACCACTGACGTGCCGGAATTGCGGTAGGGAGGGCCATTGTGAACAAACCTGCCTAATCCCGACCCGTATTTTCAGCAAAGAATTATAGGAGGTTGGGAGCGGGATACGCGAGTTGAGGGGTCAAATGTATATATGTATATATTATGGTAGTGGGTTGATTTATGTTATGGTGTAGTGTGATAAAGGTGTATTTTAGGCTAGTAACATGGGCGAAAGGCCCTCCTCGAGACTCTGTGTTGGAAAGCTGGGTGATGTGTTACCCTGAATGTATGATGGTGAATGGTGAGTGAATGAGCACCCCTTGCCTGTACTGCATCTCGTCCTGAAGATACCAAAGACACAGAAGGGTGACATGGAAGCTGTCACTGAAGAAGGATGGTGGTGTATCACTAAGTGGCAAAGCGGAGAGTGTTGGAAAGCATGACACGATAAGACCATTATGGACTGTTCCATAGGAGCTGTTGCTGCACAGGTTGAAAACCACAGCGCGTTGAGAAAGTCAAGGACTGTTCTATGGGTACTGATTTGGAAACGCATGTCAGGGAGGAAACAGTTATGGACTGTTCAATAGGAGCTGGGTCGGAAGAAGGGTGTTATGCGCCTGTTGAGGCGCAAAGCGGCATATGTTGGATTCAATACAAGATACACCCCCCCCCCTTTTACTGGAATGTAACCAGTTACACCTCATATTGTCATGAGTCTAAGGCTATTGTATGTGATGAATGGCGGCTCCGATCTGGCTGGGCTACACAAAGACTAATTATGGGCTGTCGGAGATCGCAGTTCCAAGATTAGACAGCAGTCGGATTAAGTGCAATTCTGGACAGACGCTGCCCCCCAGAGACCACTTCTGGCAGTACAATCAGAATACATGGAGGCGACTACCAATTGGGCAGGTGGGCGGGCAGTGGGAGGTGCTGTGATTGAGGTGTGATTGACAAAAAGGGTTTGCACACACACCTGATTCTCTTATTCCACCTGGGAGGTCAGCTGCGAGGGTCACCACGATAAGTAGATCATTATATTGTATTTTAACTGTATATTATATCATTGTGCTGTAGCCTTGCTGTATAGTATGTAATTGTGTAACCCCCTTTTAATACACGTTAGCGTTCTTATTTCCTTGGGAAATAAATGAGATTTGATTATTCCTAGCCGTGTGTGATTGCATAATTAACTGGTATTATTCTGATATTAATAGTAGCATGCGCTCATAGTTTTACAGACTGACTAATCTACAGAGACTAAACAAAGTTAATGCATAGAGATGAGATAATATCTAGATTGTAGTAGTATATCATTTTCTACAAGTATTATCAAATCCCACAGATCGTCTGCGATCTATCTCTTCCCCTACACAGTCCACTCCCCCCTTCAGTTAGAACACACACTAGGGAACACATTAACCCCTTGATCGCCCCCTAGTGTTAACCCTTTGCCTGCCAGTGACATTTTTACAGTAATCAATGCATTTTTATAGCACTGATCACTGTAAAAATGCCAATGGTCTCAAAAATGTGTCAAAATTGTCTGACGTGTCCGCCATAATGTAACAGTCCCGATTAAAAATCGCAGATCGCTGCCATTACTAGTAAAAAATTAATTATGTATTGTCTGGTTGAGTACCTGTGGATTGTCTTGTTTAAGTGTATTAGTGTCAGGAAGCTAGTTGTTAGGTAATTTGGACAGGGTATAATCCCCAATCCTCATTAAATTTAATAGGTACGATGCTCGGCGGGTGTGGAGAGGCGACTCGTTGTACATCTTGTGGCATGTATGCGTTCCTTGATCATACGATCGAGGTAGAATACTGCTGTGCAAAATATAAGTGCATTGTTTCCCTGGAAGCCCAGGTTCTGAATCTGGGGAAGCAACTGTCAGCACTGAGAAGTCCCTCCATACTAAAGGAGAGCCAGGAACGTACAAGGCAGGTGCCGTCAGGGGCCAGCACAGGAGTGGGTGGAGATAAAGAGGTGCAGGCACTAGGAAAGAGTAGATGGTTGGGTAGAGGGGGAAGTGCCAGGGAGGCCGATCCAGAGCTGGAACATCCCAATAAGTACGCTCCATTGAGTGACATTGGTGAAACCAGTCAAGGACCAGCACTGCTGGAGCTGAGGGACTCTCCTAGCTGCCGGGGGGAAGAACTCCTCCAGCGAGAGTGGGGGGGGAAGTGAAGGGAAAGGAAAGACAGATTCTGGTGGTAGGGGACTCAATTCTTAGAAGGACAGAGAGGCCAATCTGTAAACGCAAAGACC
>JAQSEC010003795.1:0-10901 GCA_028564925.1 Lithobates sylvaticus
AGATGTGTGCTGATCCTTGAGGCTCCATGCACACTGGACGTTAAAATAACGTTCTAAAAATGCCAGTACCTTTGCAGTGAGTCTTTCAAAGTTTTTTTTTTTTTGCAATAGCGTTTATTAGCGTTTTATTTTCAATGCATCATAAACGTTAAAAAACGCTGGTGAGCCACGTTTTTGAGCATTTATTGTCGTTTATCAGCGTTTATGAGCGTTTGCCGTTTTTTGTGGTCAGAAGAACAACTTCTGAGCGCGATTTTATGGCGTTCAGAAAACAGCCCATAAGCTCCACTGCTGATAAAAATTCAAAAACGTCCATGTGTGCTCACATGGACACATAGGATAACATATGCCTCGTTTCCACTGAGTGGATCGGTTCGGGTCGGTACAGTTTGGAAGAGTTAGAATGGTCCAGGTGAGCATTTCCACTGCAAGTTGGACCACCAGGGGTCCATACGGGGGTTTCGAAAAAATGCCTAGCGTGGCCTCACACTGATTGGCAGACTTTTTTCTGTCTGCCAATCAGTGGAATGTATCGTAGCTCCGCCCTAACCGAACCGTTCCATTTTCTATGGCCCCACATCTGAAGCAGGACCCTGAATGGTGCGGTATGGTTCGGTTGTATAGGCCACTTTCATAATGGAAACACTGAAAATAGCGTACCGTACCGATCCGCTCAGTGGAAACGAGGCATTAAACAAGTGGAGTTTATGGGCTGTTAGAAAAAACACCCAAACTCCCAAAAAATGGCCGTTTATGAGCTCCAGTGTGCATGGAGCCTGATAGATAGATGTGTGTGTATAATATGTTGCCTTATCAGACATAGTATATAAAAATAATCAATATTGTAAAATGTTTTTTGTTTTTCTTTGCATTAAGACCCCTTTCACACTGGGGCGTTTTTCAGGTGTTTTTCAGGCGCTTTATCGTTAAAAAGAGCGCCTTTAAGACGCTTGAAAGAAGCCTCATCTGCAATTCCAATGTGAAAACCCAAGTGCTTTAAGAGCCCTTTTCACACTGCCAGCGCCCGAAAAACTCTCGTAAAGCGCTGCTTAAACTAGCGGCGCTTTACCAGCGTTTTTCGAGCGCTAGTGGGGCGCTTTTAACCCCGCTAGTGGCCAAAAAAGGGTTAAAAGCGCCCACAAAGCGCTGCTGCTACAAGCACTTTTCAGGCGTTTTTTCAGGCGCTTCCCATTGATTTCAATGGGAAGGGGCGCTTTAGGAGTGGTGTATTCATCGCTCCAAAAGCGCTACAAAGAAGCTGCTTGCAGGACTTTTTTTGATGCCCTGCCAGCGCAGCGCCTCGGTGTGAAAGCACTCGGGCTTTCACATGGGGATTGCAGTTGCAGCTTCTTTCAGGCGCTTTACAGGCGCTTATTTTAAAGCTAAAGCGCCTGAAAAACGCCATAGTGTGAAAGGTGTCTCAGTGTGAAGCACTCGGGCTTTCACATTGGGATTGCAGTTGCGGCTTCTTTCAGGCGCTTTACAGGCGTTTTTTTTAACGCTAAAACGCCTGAAATACGCCCCAGTGTGAAAGGGGTCTTATCTTGTTTTAGTTGGGGGGTTTACTGCATAAAAAGAATCAGATCAGGCTGTTCACACATATGCGATGCGGAAACCAGCGTGATTCCAGTGCCGATTCCCGCATCGCATGTCTCTCGCAGTCAGTTCACACTGCCCTATGCGAACCGCTGCGGGTGTCAATACAAAGTTAATAACACCCCCAGATCGGTTCTTAGATTGCAGTGCAAACTGTGAAATGGTGCAGGAATGGGATCGCATACCATTTTTTTTTTCCGAATGCGATGCACATTCAGCCATACGATCTGTTTGGCTGAATTCCCATCGCACAGAGTGCAAATCGCATGCGGTGTCTGACATCGCAATAGTGTGAACCCAGCCTCAAACTATATTTTAAAACTATTGTGAAATTCTTTAGGAATTTTTTTTTTTTTCTTGTTTGATTGAAATGTGTTGCTCATATAGGATGTATTTTCTAGGGTCCTTGATAACAATGAAGACAACACTACTGCTATCTGTATTGTGAGCTGTCATGGCGGGTGAGTGAAGTTTTATCTCCTTTTTATCTTATATTAACACATCTGGAATACAGATACAGTGAATATTGAGCGAGAGAGAGAGAGAGAGAGAGATTCTCTAATTAACCACTTCAGCCCCGGAGGATTTTACCCCCTTCCTTACCAGAGCACATTTTGCGATTCGGCACTGCCCAGGTTTAACCGACAATTGCGCGGTCTTGCGACGTTGCACCCAAACAAAATTGACGTCCTTTTTGTCCCACAAATAGAGCTTTCTTTTGGTGGTATTTGATCACCTCTGCGGTTTTTTATTTTTGTGCTATAAAACAAAAGAAGAGCGACAATTTTGAAAAAAAAAAAACACAATATTTTTTACATTTTTGCTATAATAAATATCCCATTAAAAAAAAAAAGAAAATCATTTTTTCCTCAGTTTAGGCCGATATATATTCTTCTACATATTTTTGGTGAAAAAAAAATTGCAATAAGCGTATATTGAATGGTTTTGCGCAAAAGTTATAGCGTCTACAAAATAGGGGATAGATTTATGGCATTTTTTTACTAGTAATGGTGGCGATCTGCAATTTTTTTCGTGACTGCGACATTGTGGCGGACACATCGGACACTTTTGACACATTTTTGGGACCATTCACATTTACACAGCGATCGGTGCTATAAAATTGCAGTGATTACTGTGTAAATGTGACTGGCAGGGAAGGGGTTAACACTAGGGGGCGCTGCAGGGGTTAATTATGTTCCCTGGGAGTGATTCTAACTGTGGGGGGAGGGGATTTACAAGGGGAGGAGACCGATCGGTGTTCCTCTGTACTGGGAACACACCATCGGTCTCCTTTCCCCTGACAGGACGTGGATCTGTGTGTTTACACACACAGATCCACGGTCCTGCTTTGTTCCCGGGCAATCGCGGGTGCCCGGTGGACATCGTGGCCCCCGGGCACGCGCACAGGGTCCCGAGTGATGCCGCGCGCGCCCCCTAGACGGCCGGGAATGAGAGGACGTCATATGATGCCCGCCCAGGATGGGAGATCCCATCTGCGGGCGTCATATTACAATACGCCGGTATTGAAATGGTTAAATATATCTAAATCTGAAAATGTATAAATTGCAGCTTACTAGTCCTTAGATGTGGCTGCATTCCTTTTTTTCTTTTCAGAATTTTTTCTCTTATTTTCACCTGGTGATCCTGCCAGTAACACCCTTCCTGTGATAACATTCACTAATACCCCTTTCACACCACCGAGCCGCCTATAGCGTTGGCGGTAAAACGCCGATATTTTTAGAGGCGTCGGATTTGAGGCGCATTTCGGTCACTAGCGGGGTGCTTTTACACCCCCGCTAGTGGCCGAGAAAGGGTTAAAACCGCCTGCAATACGCCGCAATAGCGGCGTTTTGCCGTCGGTATTACAGCACTGCCCCATTGATTTCAATGGGGAGCAGTGGTGGGGGAGCTCCTTCACCGCCAGGGGTCAAGTCCTGGGGAAAAAAAAACAATGACACGCTCATATGCACGAACGCTTCAAAAGTGGTATTTTTCATCCAATTTTCGTATTGTGTGTATGAAGCTTAACTGTTAGTACATAAAAAAAAAATCATTCCTCAATAAACATAAATACGGTAATTCTCTGAATAATCAGCATTCATTCAATTGTGCTTCCATGCAAATGTGAACATCATGTTCTGATCTTTATTGGGGAATTTTAATTTGTATATAGAGTGTTTATGTGGTGAGTTTACACTTTTCATTGAACAGAGTTTGGATAACACAGGGTTAAACGGAAAGGTCATAAATAAACTGCACATTATCTGGACAGAATGCTTGGGAGATAGTGATGTGTTCCTGCTTAAGAGATGTATGTTAGCTTGGGGGGGGCTGCAAACTCTGCAGGGCTCCAACACACACGCTTACCACCCCATACTGATGTTCCTCCCTCAGCTCACCTCTCTCCCTGCATGTCCTGTGAGCAGAATAGCTGTGCTCCTCCTCTGGATTCTCTCATCATATGGCACTGAAGATAGAGGACACACATCAGCGGGACACACAGAGCAAGTATGCAGGAGAATGGGGGGGGGAGATGAGGAGACAGAAAATCAGGAGGGGCCGGAGGGGAGGAGCGCTTCACGAGAGGTCTCTTAGCAGCAGGGACCTGATCTACCCGTCAGCTAGCTGTGATTGACAGGTAGATCGAAGCGGAAGCTGTCATGAGGCCCCCTACTGGCAATGCCTGAATGGTCAGGTGTGTGGCACTTACTTTTGCAAGCTGTGTCGGCAGCTGCTGGTGTAGCATCTGCCACACAGCTTGCATACTTCAAAGTCTTGCAGGACACGGCTGCTAATGGGAACTGAGTTCCTGTTGTGGAAAAAGTACAGGAACTCCGTTCCCATGCATTCCCGCAGGACTTGAGCCCTGTTCACCGCTCCAAAGAGGCTGCTGGCAGGACTTTTCCTGACTTCCTGCCAGCGCACCGCTCCAGTGTGAAAGCCCTCCGACTTTCACACTAGAGACAACGGTGCAGCTGGTTTAGGGCGGATTGCAGGCACTATTTCTAATGCTATAGCGCCTGCAAAACGCCCTCGGTGTAAAAGGGGTCTTAATGAAGGAGCAGCATTATCACCCCAAGACAACACAGTACACTGGACAGCACTGGATTTCTGACAGGATTAACAGATTTAACAGATTTTCTTTCTTATGTAACAGAGGTAACAAAATGCTTTGAGTGGTATATTTACCAGACTAAAATCAATCAAATAAGAAGCATTCATTGTTCGGATTACAAATACTTTACGTAAAGACAGCTTTATAGACAGCCATCGGTAATAGATTTTGTGGACTGAAAAAAGATGGGATGGCGGTATCGTATGGCACGGATAGACAGCGAGAAAGAAAGCAGAGACTCCATATAGAGGAATAACAACATGAGATTTCAATTTTTATTTCTGGCAACAAGGACATTGATAATTCATAAATATGGTTAATAATTGAAATAATGTAACTAGAATATGTGAGAACAATTCAACAAAAATACAAGAAAGTCACAATTTCTTGTTTTGAAACATAACATTGTATGAATTCAGGGATGTGTAATAGTAATCAGTCATTGTTTGGGTTTAGTTAGTTTCTCATTATTGAAAAACATCCGAAATACCAAAGAAACATTAACAATGTATCTAATCCCAAAAAATAAAATGTTTCTTTGTAACTAACAACAGTCAGCGGAGACAGAGGGCTCAGGAAGTTATCAGCTCACAAGATTTCTGGCACAATCAATGGATATTTTTTACAGTTATTAAACAGATGCAAATATTTATTGAACCCCCGGGTTCGGTTCGCACCAGAACCTTCGAACGGACCGAAAGTTTGCGCGAATTTTCGAACCCTATACGTTATAATGGACGCGAACGTTCGAAATCAAAAGTGCTAATTACAACGGCCAATATGCATGTTAATGTCATAAAACAGGTTTGGGGACCGGGGTCCTGCCCCAGGGGACATATATCAATGCAAAAAGAACTTTTAAAAACTAACGTTTTTTCGGGAGCAGTCATTTTAATGATGCATAAAGTGAAAAAAAAAAAAAGTGAAATTTTCCTTTAAATATGGTACCTGGGGGGTGTCTAAAGTATGCCTGTGAAGTGGCATGTGTTTCCCGTGTTTAGAACTGTCCTTGCACAAAATGACATTTGTAAAGGAAAAAAAGAGAAGCCATTTAAAACCACTTGCGGCTTTAGGTTTGTTCTTAAGTAGAATCCGAACAGGTACATTATGAAGTGTAGCTCCATCCCAAAAAAATCAATTTTTAAGCTTTTTGGAGAACATAGGGAAGGGTTATCACCCCTGTAACATTTGCTGTCTTTGCACATCTGTTCAGAACATGTCACCTCACTTTCCGTCCCAATGACAAATGTTTTTGGAAAAGTGGGGTTTTAATTGAAACAAGGATTGGTGATAAAGTATCAGTAGAGAGGAGATACCTTTTTCCCAAATTAAATCTAACAGGATAGAATTTCCCTTCCTAGGGGTAGATTTCCTCTCACTTCCTGTTTTCTCTTTCCATTTGCAAGTAGGAGTCGTTTTGTAAGTTGGATGTTTGAAAGTAGGGGCCTGGCGTATATACTCTGCAGAAATTTGCCCTATTAGATGTTGGTGTAGCCACAAGACTGGTGGGCACAGGAATGGGCCCTGCTGTGAGTTAATAGATCAAGATTTGTAATTGCATGCACCTGTTGAACAGGGCAGAAAAATTGGGGGTGGTGGTGGTGGTGGCGGTGTTGCCACAAGACTGTAAGCTCTCACAGTTACTCTTGGTGGGCGCAGGAATGGGCCCTGCTGTGAGTTATTAGATCAAGATTTGTAATTGCAAGCACCTGTTGAACAGGGCAGAAAAATTGGGCCTTTGGCGGTGGTGGTGGTGGACGGTGTTGCCACAAGACTGTAAGCTCTCACAGTTACTCTTGGTGGGCGCAGGAATGGGCCCTGCTGTGAGTTATTAGATCAAGATTTGTAATTGCAAGCACCTGATGAACAGGGCAGAAAAATTGGGCCTTTGGCGGTGGTGGTGGACGGTGTTGCCACAAGACTGTAAGCTCTCACAGTTACTCTTGGTGGGCGCAGGAATGGGCCCTGCTGTGAGTTGTTAGATCAAGATTTGTAATTGCAAGCACCTGATGAACAGGGCCAGAAAAATTGGGCCTTTGGCGGTGGTGGTGGACGGTGTTGCCACAAGACTGTAAGCTCTCACAGTTACTCTTGGTGGGCGCAGGAATGGGCCCTGCTGTGAGTTATTAGATCAAGATTTGTAATTGCAAGCACCTGATGAACAGGGCAGAAAAATTGGACCTTTGGCGGTGGTGGTGGACGGTGTTGCCACAAGACTGTAGGCCCTCATAGTTACTCTTGGTGGGCGCAGGAATGGGCCCTGCTGTGAACTATTAGATCAAGATTTGTAATTACCCGCCACTGTTAAACAGGGGCTGAAAAATTGTGCCTTAGGCGCTGGTGCCACAACACTGCAACCCCTCACAGATACTGTACTTGGAGCACAGCAGTCACACGTGTTGCGAAGCATTTTTTTTTTAAAAATTGTAAGTACACGCCCCTGTTAAACAGGGGCTGAAAATTGTGCCTTAGGCACTGGTGCCACAACACTGCAACCCCTCACAGATACTGTACTTGGAGCACAGCAGTCACACGTGTTTGCGAAGCATTTTTTTAAAAAATTGTAAGTACACGCCCCTGTTAAACAGGGGCTGAAAAATTTGTGCCTTAGGCACTGGTGCCACAACACTGCAACACCCTCACAGATACTGTACTTGGAGCACAGCAGTCACACGTGTTGCGAAGCATTTTTAAAAAAAAATTGTAAGTACACGCCCCTGTTAAACAGGGGCTGAAAAATTGTGCCTTAGGCACTGGTGCTGGTGCCACAACACTGCAAACCCTCACAGATACTGTACTTGGAGCACAGCAGTCACACGTGTTGCGAAGCATTTTTTAAAAAAAATTGTAAGTACACGCCCCTGTTAAACAGGGGCTGAAAAATTGTGCTTAGGCACTGGTGCCACAACACTGCAACCCCTCACAGATACTGTACTTGGAGCACAGCAGTCACACGTGTTGCGAAGCTTTTTTTTTAAAAATTGTATGTACACGCCCCTGTTAAACAGGGGCTGAAAAATTGTGCCTTAGGCACTGGTGCCACAACACTGCAAACCCCTCACAGATACTGTACTTGGAGCACAGCAGTCACACGTGTTGCAAAGCTTTTTTTTATAAAAATTGTATGTACACGCCCCTGTTAAACAGGGGCTGAAAAATTGTGCCTTAGGCACTGGTGCTGGTGCCACAACACTGCAACCCCTCACAGATACTGTACTTGGAGCACAGCAGTCACACGTGTTGCGAAGCATTTTTTTATAAAAAATTGTATGTACACGCCCCTGTTAAACAGGGGCTGAAAAATTGTGCCTTAGGCACTGGTGTGGTGGCATGGATAATTGAGGAGGAGGAAGAGGATAGTCAGTGAACATAAGAGGACAGTCACTCAGCATCAGCATAGGCAGTCTTGAAGGGATGTGACATTATAAATTATTCTACTGACTGTACATCATCCCTAAAAGACTGCTGCTGCTGATGCTGAGTGCCAGGCTCCACCTCCATGCTCACACAATCCTCCTCCTCCTCCTCCTCGCCTCCTCCTCCTCCTCCTCCTCATCCTCTTCCTGTGTGATGGGTGGGACAGAAGGAACACTGTCCGGATAAAGGGGGCCTTGAGAGGCAAGGAAGTCCTCCTCTTCCTGCCTCTGTTCTGCCTCAAGTGCCCTGTCCATTATCCCACGCAGCGTATGCTCCAACAGGTGGACAAGAGGGACAGTGTCACTGATGCATGCACTGTCACTGCTCACCATCCTCGTGGCCTCCTCAAATGGTGAGAGGACAGTGCATGCATCCCTGATCATGCTCACTGACGTGGGGAAAAAAAACCAAGCTCCCCTGACCCTGTCCTGGTGCCGTAGTCGCAAAGGTACTCATTGATGGCCCTCTGCTGCGTGTGCAGTCGCTGCAGCATGGCAACGTTGAGTTCCACCTGGTGGGCATGTCACATATTAGGCGGTTCTTGGGCAGGTTCAGCTCCTTTTGCAGCTCAGTCAGCCGAGCACTGGCATTATAAGATCGGCGGAAATGCACACAGACTTTCTGGCCTGCCTCAGGACATCCTGTAAGCCTGGGAACCTGCCCAAGAAGCACTGCACCACCAGGTTGAGGACGTGAGCCATGCAGGGCACATGGGTGAGCTGCCCTGTCGCAGGGCGGAGAGGAGGTTGGTGCCATTGTCAGAAACGACCATTCCTGGCTTAAGCTGATGTGGCGTCAACCACCTCTCGGCCTGCCCCTGCAGAGCTGCCAGAACCTCTGGCCCAGTGTGGCTCCTGTCCCCCAAACACACCAGCGCAAGCACGGCATGGCATCTTTTTGCCTGCGTACTTGCGTAGCCCCTTGTACGCCTACGGAGCACCGCTGGTTCCAAAGACAGAGCACTGGAGGAAGAAGAAGAGGAGGGGGGGGGTGGAGGAGAGAGGTGTGTCACAACCAGTAGCAGTAGTAGCGTTTTGGAGGCGTGGTGGCGGAACAACCTCCAACACTACTGCACCTTGTCCTGCATCCCTCCCAGCTGCCAATAGAGTGACCAATGGGCCGTGAAAGAAAGGTACCGTCCCTGTCCATGCCTGCTGGACCATGAGTCAGCGGTAATATGCACCTTACCGCTGACCGCCCTGTCCAGCGAGGCATGGACATTGCCTTCCACATGCCGGTAGAGAGACGGAATCGCCTTCCGTGAGAAAAAGTGGCATTTGGGAACCTGCCACTGAGGAAACCGCACATTGAACAAACTCACGGAAGGGGGCCGAGTCTACCAACTGAAAAGGCAGCAGTTGAAGTGCTAGCAATTTAGCCAAGCTAGCATTCAACCGCTGGGCATGTGGATGGCTGGGAGTGTACTTCTTTCTACGGTCCAGCAGCTGGGGCAGGGAAATTTGCCTGCTGCAATCGGACGTCGGTGTACTGCAAGTACTTGGTTGTGACACACCTAATTCTACACCTTCAGTCCTCTCAGAGCAGCTTTCAGAGAGGACTGAAGGTGTAGTGGGGATGGAGATCCCAGCTGATGAGGAGCAAGGAGAGGTCCGCTTAGTTCTTTGGTGTGGGTCTTTTATGTGTGCCTGCCAACGAGCTGCATGGCAGGTCGACATATGTCTGGTCATGCTTGTGGTGCCCAAGCGGCTGATGTTTTGGCCACGCGAGATACGCTTGAGACAAATATTGCAAATAGCAGTGGTGCGATCTGATGCACTCGTCTCAAAAAAGGCCCACACCAAAGAACTTTTCTGATAACGTGCAGAGGCAGCGCCCTGCACAGGCGGAGCTCTGCGGTGTTGTACAGTTGCTGTTCTGGCCTCTAGCTGGCCTCCAGGGGGCATCCTGCCTCGTTGGACATGTGACGCTGCATCCTCCTCCTCCTCGTCCTCCTCCTCATCCTCTCTCCCTTCAGGCACCCACGTGGAGTCAGTGACCTCATCATCCCCTCCTCTTCACCACTAGAGCAAACCTGGCAGTAAGCTGCAGCTGGTGGAACAGTACTGCCAGATTCCTCAAGCTGGGTATCATCATCCGAGCCTTCGAATCGTTGGGCATCCTCCTGGAGCATGTACCCAACACTGTGCTCAAAGAGTTCGGGGGACTCCTCAGGAGGACATGGTGGGTCTAGGGAAGGGGTGGCTGATGATGCCATTGAGTACGCGTTGGCAGCTGCTCTGCCAGTACCCTGAGCCTGGGTGAGAGAGGATGAGGAGGATGAGGAGGGCTTGGTCATCCATTCTACCAAGCCTTCAGCATGATGCGGCTCCACATGTCCAGCTGCTGAAAACAAAGACGCGCGTGTCCCATGGCCACGTGCTGATGACGATGCACGACCACGTCCACGTCCACGGCCACGTCCACTAGAAACAGAGCCTGCCTGCCCTGTGTTCTTGGCTCTGCACGCTCTGCGCGCTCTGCCTCCCCTTGGCGGTCTTCCAGCCATTGTAGTCGGTAGTCCTGTGGGTGCTGCTGAGAAGAATATATAGGAGCTCTGTGTGATGCCACTAACACACTAGAAGTCCTATGGGTGCTTTTGCAAAGAAAATATAGGAGCTCTGTGTGATGCCACTAACACACTAGAAGTCCTGTGGGTGCTGCTGAGAAGAAAATATAGGAGCTCTGTGTGATGCCACTAACACACTAGAAGTCCTATGGGTGCTTCTGCAAAGAAAATATAGGAGCTCTGTGTGATGCCACTAACACACTAGAA
>JAQSEC010000689.1:0-10801 GCA_028564925.1 Lithobates sylvaticus
CCCCAATCTGTCTGACTATCTTCAGTCTGTTCACTTTTAGGCAATCCCTGAAAACCCTTCTCTTCAGAGAAGCCTATCCTGCCCCCACCTAACAACTGTACTTTTATTTTCTCCATCTGCTGATCCCCACAATTATTAACTTTTGTATCACTTGACCCTCCCCTTTAGATTGTAAGTGCTAATGAGCAGGGTCCTCTGATTCCTCCTGCATTTAATTGTATTGTAACTGTACTGGCTATATAAATCTTGAATAATAATAATAATAATGATAATAATCTGCCTTGATTTGTTTAATCTTGTTACTGTATGTGAAATAAATATTATATGTCATAAGACAACATATCCTATGCTTGTCTGTAAAAGTGACACTGCCATTTGAAAAAGACAGTTGGTATAGCAGATGTGAATTCTACCATTTTATTGTGCACTGCCTGCAGGCAACACATATTTCATTTTTTTATTTTTCACATACCCCTTTTGAAGAACAATGTGCAATGTATTTAATCCCTTTGCTTTTGAAAAAAAATCTGTTCAGTTTATCAGTGTATTCCGGAAAATTTAAGGATGCTGAGTTTTCTAACTTTTTTTTTCTCTCATGGCAAGACAATACTGAAAAATAAAACATGCCAATTCTCAGTCTAGGGACAGACACAGAGTAAAATTTCTATACAAAGTCATAAAGAAATACATAGCCGCCACTACTAATCCTTTAAAACATTACATACGCATATGTGCGATTATACCTAGTCACGGACTTGCACTATATCAAAATCATCAGCATGTGCTATATTGCAGTACCCTAAATATGTGTCATTTTTAATTCAGATCACTTTAATCACATTTTCCACATGAAGAAACAAATACAGGATAAAGGGTAACACTATTGTGTACAGTATTCTTCTTAAGAGAACAATGATAAAGTGGGACCATTAAGGCCCCTTTCACACTTGTACGACGTGTCCTACGACTTGGGACTGCAATGTCGCATGACAAGTTGTTCCCCATGATTTCCAATAACAACCATTCATATTAGTACGACTTCAAGTCGTGCCGACTTCCAAGTAATCCCTGCACTACTTTCGTCAGACTGTGATCATACTTTAGCCCATTGAATATCACTGAAGTCGGTTAAAGTTGGATCGCCGTCTTAACTGATCGACTTTGGCATGCGACTTGTGTTCTGGTGATCTTGAAGGGGAACTCCATGCCAAATAAAAAGAAAAACGGAATTGGTTCCCCCTTCAAGAGCATACCAGGCCCTTCGGTCTGGTATGGTTTTTAAGGGGAACCCCCACGCGGAAAAAACTGCATGGGGGCCCCCAAAATCCATACCAGACCCTTATCCAGGCACACAGCCCGGCAGGTCAGGAGAGGGGGCGGGGACAAGTGAGCCCCCCTTCTGAACCATACCAGGCCACATGCCCTCAACATGGGGGGCTGGGTGCTTTGGGGCAGGGGGGCCCTGCGCCCCCCACCCAAAGCACCCTGTACCCATGTTGATGAGGACAAGGGCCTCTTCCCGACAACCCTGGCTGTTGGCTGTCGGGGTCTGTGGGCAGGAAGCTTATCGGAATCTGGAAGCCCACTTTAACAAGGGGGCCCCCAGATCCTGGCCCCCCACCCTATGTGAATGAGTATCGGGTACATTGTACCCCTACCCATTCACCTAAAAAAAAGTGTAAAAATTAAAACGCAGTACACAGGCTTTTAAAGTAATTTATTCAGCTCCGGCGTCACTTCTGATTTCGTCTCCCCTCTCTGGGTCTTCTCCGCTCTCTGCTGCTGTCTTCTAGCCCTCTCTGGTTCTTCTCCCTCTGTCTGCTGTCTTCTGCCCCTGCCAGGTCTTGTCCACTGTCTTCTCACTCTTTTGCTGGGTCTTCTCCGCTGTCTTCTCCCTCTGTTCTTCTTCTGATGTTGACACGCCGCTCTTTCCTGATCTAAAGCTGGGTGTGCCATTACTTATATTGGCATGGGGCAGGGTCACTGGGTGACGTCATCTGGAGACCTGCCCCATAAGACGTCACCGCCTGGGGGATGATGGGTGGTTATGTCATAAGAGGCGGGCCTCCGGTGACCTTGCATCATGCCAATATAAGTAGTGGCACACCACGAACCCAGGGTTAGAGTGGGAGAGTGCATCAAGTCAACATCAGAAGAACAGAGGGAGAAGACCGTGGAGAAGACCCAGCAGAGGCAGAAGACAGTGGAGAAGACCCAGCAGAGGCAGAAGACAGCGGACAGAGGGAGAAGAACCGGAGAGGGCTAGAAGACATCAGCGGAGAGCGGAGAAGAACCGGAGAGGGGAGAAGAAACAGCAGAGGCAGAAGACATCAGCAGAGGAGGCAGAAGAGCTGTAGAGGGGAGAAGTCGGAAGAGACGCCGGAGCTGCTTAATAAATGCTTTAAAAACCTGTGTACTGTGTTTTATGTTTGACACTTTTTTTTTGGTGAATGGGTAAGGGTACAATGTACCTGATACTCATTAACATAGGGTGAGGGGCCGGGATCTGGGGGCCCCCTTGTTAAAGGGGGTTTCCAGATTTCAATAAGCCCCCCGCCCACAGACCTCGACAACCAATGGCCAGGGTTGTCGGGAAGATGCCCTTGTCCTCATCAACATGGGGACAAGGTGCTTTGGGGTGGGGGGCACAGGGCCCACCCTGCCCCAAAGCACCCACCCCCCCTATTTTGAGGGCATGCAGCCTGGTACGGTTCAGGAGGGGAGCTCTCGCTCATCCCCACCCCCTTTCCTGACCTGCCGGGCTGTGTGCTTGGATAAGGGTCTGGTATGGATTTTGGGGTAACCCCCATGCATTTTTATCGTCGTGGGAGTTCCCCTTAAAATCCATACCAGACCGAAGGACCTGGTATGCTCTTGGAGGGGAACCCATGACTTTTTTTACATTATGTGTGGAGTTCCCCCTTAAGATTCATACCAGAAAGTTCCTGGTATTGTCAGGGATCAAAGTCATATAATTTACAAAACATAAACCATAACTAGAGATCAGCACACTGATCCCAGTAAAAAAAGAACTTTAACACAGATTGTGGACAGGTGGCCACTGGGCAGATCAGTAACTGGTAAATTAAGGGTATTTGAAAATATCTACACAAATGCTGTGGATATACCCATTGCTCGTATTGCTAGCATCTCCAGGGATACTTTTGCAGTGTGTGTGGCTTGGTCAACTATGGTTTATAAACCGTGAAACGTGTTCTATCAATTTTTAGTCTTTAGTGTAGAATCATTGACTCTATAATGAGACAAATATTTTATTTATTGTTTACTCACAGAACACATTGACTTAGCACCCACAACAGTCTGAAGTACTGAATCATTGTATTTTACAAAGAAAATATGATTCCCTATATAGACCTGCAGCCGATAGCATTTATTTTATGTTTTACACTGGATTAGTCATTGGAGAACTACATCTTTTTTCCCATTGTCTATTTTTTTTTTTTTATTAAAAAAAAAATTAGAAAATAAATTGTAATTAAGCCCCATACACACGGTTGAATATAAAGCATGTCCCTAAACCATCCTTGATAATCCAAGTACACACGATCGGATATTACAATCTCCGATGGTGCATACACACAGTCTGATTTTTCAACAACATTGTCCGATCGGACAGAATCCATGAAAAAGTCCGACCGTGTGTATGGGGCTTAAGAGTGATGGTTGCTATGCAGAGAGGTATACATAAAAGATGGGAGGAGATTTACTAAAACTGGTGAATCTGTTGCAGCTATGCATGTTAGCCAATCAGCTTCTGTCTTCAGCTTGTTAAATTAAAGTAGAACTATAGGAAAAACTTTTTTTTTCATTTTGAGTAGAGCATGGGAGGGTTATAACCTCTGTCAGATTTTTGTTCACCATATATGTCCCATTGTGGAGATTTCCTTTCACTTCCTGTCTCATAGCCAAACAGGAAGTGTAAATTAAGGGAATTCCTTTGGGACCCCCAGGTCACCAGAACTAGTATCCTCAATGGAAGATTTCCCCTCTATTACTTTTCTGAGGGCAACCCAAAATTTGGGATTTTCTTTTACTTTTACTTTCAATGATAATGGTAACCAGGACAAAAAGAGATCTCCCTAATGGGGACACAGGTGTTTATTTACTGAAGCTGGAGATTGCAAAATCAGGCTCACTTCTGCATAGAAACCAATCAGCTTCCAGGTTTTATTGCCAAAGCTTAATTGAACAAGCTGAACTTAGAAGCTGATTGCAGGGAGTTAGAAGCTGATTGACTACCATGCACAGCTGCACCAGATTATGCGTACATCAGTTTTAGTAAATCTACCCCACAGACAGCAGTAAATACTGTGTTCTAATCCCTCTCCACTCTATTCAAAAGTAAAAAAAAAGTCCTTTGGTTGTACTTTAAGCTATGACAAGAAAACCTGTACATGCCCATTTTGCTTAACATATTCCCTGCTTTCATAAAACCATGTGGGCTGGTGTAAAATGCATCTCTAGGGAAAAGTTGGGAGCTAACAGCAGCACATACAGTAGGAAATCAAAGGGTTTAATAGCGGTGCATGCATTGTGCTTTTCCATTTTGTTTTGGTACAAGAACAAGTCCAGGAAAATTGAAAGGGCATTCCCTAATCTTCAAGAGCTATTTAAAGCCCTCTGCATCCATGGATCATCACTATTTACACCAATTAATTTTGCTGATATACTGTATGTGATTTTGTGCCCTATTGAGGAGAATTACCTTAATTCCCGGCCTTGGAGACAAAGCAGGAAGTAAGAGATAATTTCTGCAAAGAGAGAAGTAGTCCCCTATTAGACTATTTTAACTGAAGTAAATGTATCCACTGGAAGATTTCCCCTCCCCTCTTGTTCTAGTTGCAACCATAACATTTTGAATTATCCATCACTTTCTGAGTTGATAACAATGGTCACGAGGACAAGTAGAAAAGGTGGTATACCCAGTGGCAACACAATAGAATGGCAGCAGTAAAAATTTTTACAGGAGCGCTAACTTATTTAGTCACTATTCAAAAATAGAGTTATAATTGAAACATTCCCTGACAGCATATTAACAACATTATAAATGCAGTGACTATTACCAGCAAATGTAAAAAAAAAGAGTCTACAAAGATTCCCTAGGGTTTTTCAAATAACGCCCCTTAGAAAACCCATGTCAAATTTCACAGAACACATGTCCCTCTGTTATCTGAAGTGAAGTTATCCATTTAAGAATAATTTTAGACCTGAGCAGAATGCTTATTTAAATGGTAATATTATGGATTCTGATTTTAAATTGGTCAGTTCTTCACTCGTTGAGGCAATAAAACAAGCACTCAAAGGGCCTTTTTAGAATTATTATTTGATTCTGCTTTCCAGATTGACCTGACACTTTAAAAGGGACTTTAAAACACCATTTAAAGATAAGGTTAATGGCTCCTATTTGTTTTATGCAAAATGAACTTCCACATATTAAAATCAATACAGAGTGACATAATTTAAATGTTTCATCTTCATATGAGAGCTGCTATAAAATCTTTAGTGCTCTTCTATCTCATTGTATTTCATGGTGACGCTAGAACAATACAGACAGTGTAGGTATAACACAAATGTATTAATTCATAAATAGACAAGAGGATTTACAAATACTGTTTCTAATACAACTGGACCAACGCCAAGCTGTAACCCAATGTGACTAATTATTCATTCTTTTGTGTGCAAGATTTAAGTGTATGTAAAGTCAAAACTTTTTTTTTTTTATTTCAAATATTTTTTATTGAAAAATAATTCTGAGAAAACAACAGGAAATACATGCCCGAGAAGGTTATGAAAAATTCAATATATCTGAGCACAAGTAATGTTCCAACATTTCAACAGTAATCAAATGTCTAACATATGCTTATTAGTAGAGTAGTATACAGTGTAAACATTATTATCTGTCTATATGTTATAATTAACTTATAGTGCTATATCTATGATAGTTGTATTCCTGCATTAAAGTAAGGAATAGAGGGGAATAGGAAAGGGGGTGTAGGGGGGAATGTTATAATAGGTGGGTGGAACAGTCCCACTGCTCCAGCTTACTTTGATACCAGGGAGAGGAGAAATTCTTACTCTTTGTGGAAGGCTTTCTATGCACTTCATTGTTTATGAAATTTGGAGAGACAACCATGCTTGTATGCCATAATCTGCTCAAGGTAGTATGTTTCAGAAATGAGATTTACTACTTCTCCTACATTAGGGGCTAAGTTAGCTTTCCACATTCTCATAATGATCAAGCGTGCTGCAAATAGGACCTGCATTGCCATCTGTCTCAGGTGGGTAAGTTTCTTTTCCAATACTGAGAATATCTAGCCTTGAGTCGGGTCTAGAGATAATCCCTGTCAGTTTCGATATGAGCCTAAAGATTGAATTCCAAAAACTACAGATGTTAGGGCAAAGCTGCAGCACATGGGACAATGTGCCCACTAGGCCTCAGCCTCTCCAGCATAGGTTGGAATGGTTAGAGTTAAATTTAGCAAGTATATACGGAGTATAGTACCATCGAAGGTGTATTTTCTGTGTCAACTCCGATAGATTATTTGCAATAGCTTTATGCCATTGTTGGTCAGTAATGTTGATATTTAGTTCAACCGACCATTTAGTCAATGGGTTGGCAGGGGAAAAGGTACGTTTATCATGTAGACGATTATACCAGAACGAAATTCCCTTCCATTTAGGATTTGGTTTGGTCCAAAATTTCATATTCCAGGGTACACCATGGTTTAGAATTTGGATGTGAGAACCAGAATCTGAGTTGGTCTAGAAGCGTGGCTGTATAATAATCTTGCAAATCTGGCACTCCCATACCACCCGCTCTCCTGAATTTCCTTAAAGTTTCATGAACATCTAGCATTACTTTTAGTCCATAGGAAGGTTGAAATTGCTTTTTGCATAGTTTTGAAAAAAACTGGAGGTACTTAGCTTGGGAGTGCCCAAAATATATATAATATCCTGGGAAAGATAGACATTTTCAACGCGGCTAGTCTCCCAGCCCAAGATAAGTATAATTTGCCCATCTTACTGAGGTCCTTTTGAACTTCTGTTAACAGGTAAAGTAGGTTTTCTTTGTATAAGTTAAAGAGTGGGGAAGTTAACCAGTTCTGGACCAGCTGCCGCAGTTTTACTGCGGCAGGTTGGCCCGGCTGTGCAAAATCACGTAGCTGAACGTTCCGCACGCGGCCGGCTGGGGAGCATGCACGTGTGCCACCTGTGGCGAACGGATTTGATCAGGAACCGTTTAACTGATCAATCGAACCGATCAATCCCCAGCCTGATGAAGTCCCCAGGTGACTTGTTAATGAATGTTAATGTAAATAATGGCCTGGATATGAAAATAAATAAAATGAGCGTGATAAACAGATGTTGAGTCCTGGGGAGTTGGTGGTCAAGGGTAACGGCAAAAGAGTTGGTAAACCTAAGAGACCTATTGTGATGGGGAAAACAGGTACCAGTGAGGGAAAAGGTGGTTCCTCATCAGGCGTAGTGTCAGGAACAGGTTCCCTACAGAATCTGATTTGATAGGAAGTAGCAGGAAAGGCAGGGGGCCACCAGAAAAGAAATGTGAGCTCAGGAACCCCAAGGACAGAGGGAGTAGGCTGAGGATACAGAACTGCAGGACCCTGCTGTGATCCATTCTAGGACATGCCTGGAAACGCACCTGAAAAAAAGATTGGGCCTTCACAGCGGACAGCTGAGGTGCCCCAATCAAGGATTCAGGCTGCTGTGTTCCACCCCCTTCAGGTTTGAAATGAGGGGGGGATATGTGACAGTAGGAGATGCTGTCACTGCAAAATTGGTAGTTTGGGAGACACAGGGTGTGCACATTGGCTTGGTGCAAGACTGCAGAGCATAGACGTGGACTGGAAAAAACTGCTTTCACAGCTTTCTCCAGGTTTTGGTATTCTGGCATGGGGCTCTGTAGTTTGGAGATTCCATAGTGTCTTGGGTGGGATGGGATCTCCAACCTTGTGTCCAGGTTTTGTAGAGGACCAGCAGGGTGTGGGCTCAGGTGAGCACACTCCTTTATAATGAAGGTATGGGAATACCTCATGGATCCCAGTTGGAGACTGCTCCACCTCAAGAGAGACAGGAGGTCTCCAGGAATCAGAGGGTCTGCAGGAGGCAGCCAGTACATGTGTGACTGCAAGAGGCAGCCATAATGTGTGTGACTGCAAGAAGCCAGAGAGGAGCTGAGGGCGCTAAAGTAAAGCTGTCCACATTGAAGAATCCTGTGGTCTGTGTGACCAGGATATTTGCCTTGTTAATAAAAATAGGCTACCATGCCCTAAAATATAGTTACTGACTGACTTGAATCACTGACAAATGCATCTACCACGAGAGCTAATGGTCCCCCATGTTACACTTGGTATAGATTTTAGAGGGAACCTATATCATTAAAATTAATGCCAGACCTGTAGTGTCGAATATGAATTTTGGGGGGGGGGAGGCTTACACATTTTTTGTCTTTTTTACATGGGGTTTCACCTTAACCACTTTTACATATAGGTTGCAGCAGAGGGGCCATAACACCCACACCCCACACATATGCATACATTGTGCAGTGCTTCTGTGTTCTGAGAATCTGTTCATTGAGCACTATCAGTCACTATCGCCAGCTCTAAGTCACTGTTACTGACTGGGAGCTGGTGAAAGCAGCTGACATTCATGTGACTATTGTGACACCTAATCACAGTGGGCCCAAGATAAGGGGTTCTGCCATCACATCCCATCATTAAGAACTCCTTAAATTTTTTTTTTTTGTTTACAAACATTTTTTGTTTTATTGAATTATTTTTTTTGTATATGAATTATACAATCTTGTGACAGTATACATCATAAAATTTTTGTTTATTTAAGTATATGAATTATACAATCTTGTGACAGTATACATCATAAAATTGACGTCAAAAAGACATCTTTGATAACAAAAATAAAGAACAATTCCGAAGCATACAGAGAAGTCATTAGAAAATACTGATCAATTATTGTCTAAAATAACAAATACATAAAGAAGTAGGGGAGGGGTATACCTGAGAGTATTGCTCATGCAAGGCCTGGTAACTTAAACTGGTATTTAGTCCTGTGATAGCAAAATATGCCTATGGGCTTTCCACGCTTCCCATCTACACTCGAACATGTGCATTTTATCCTGTAGGGTATGCAAAATCCTCTCCATTATCATAACCATATCAATTCTGTCTAGAATGAAGGATAGGGGTACAACGGGGGACTTCCAATGAAGAGCAATAGCCCACAAGGTGGATACGCAAATCGTGTGTATAAGACATTCCTCCTTGTGGAATATACCTGGGATTGATGCTCCAAGTAGATACATTGAGATTGTGAGTTGTAGGGGAGTACCAGAAATCGCAGAAGCAATAGCAGTCACTTTCTTCCACACTGGAGAAAGTAGCCCACAATCCCAAAATATGTGTTTAAAGGTACCTGGCATCCCCTAAAACATAGTCCAGACATTCGTGGGAATATGACCTGGAGTCTGGAAGGAGTATAATACCATCTGGTCAATACCTTATAGGCCGTTTCCCTAACTGCCAAGGACTTTGTAGATTTGTGTAAGTTATCCAGCATTGTCTCCCAATCTTCTGGAGCGAACTGTTTATCACAGTCAGTCCCCCATTTACTCCTATATGGAGGCTCACCAGAGAAAATGAAGCCAACACTGTTTTATAGAGAACTGAAATGAGGCCCTTGCCTCTGGGGGAGTCACGGCCGATCTGTTTGAAGGATGTAGGTGAGGAGGATGGGGTAAGACGAAAATGGAAGATATAAAAAATTGGCTTATTTGTATAAAAGTGATAATGTTCTCTAAGTGGGATTTGTTTCTGTGCGCGGAGGAGATCAAATGTGGTGAATGTGTCTCCTAGTTGGAGAGCTGCTAAGGTAACCAGGGAATTGGATTTCCACCGTGAGAAACTTTCTGGATGGTTAAACTCTGTGGCAAATAAGGGTGGGGTGCAGATGAAATCAGGCCAAGTTTACTTTTATAGTGGTTCCAGAGGATGAAAGACTGCGTTATGATAGAATTAAGGGAGGTAAGTTTGTGTGTAGAGTTGGAGGGTGACCATAATATATACGGGAGGCAATAAGGCCCGATGAAGTTGAATTCAAACCTGACCCAGGGTACCCTTGAATCCGGGATATTCCACTGGGCTATCTGGGAAAAACGAGCTGCTAAGAAATAAAGACCTAGGCCCCCTGTGGTGTGAGGTTTATAGAATATGTGTCTGGAAAACCTGGGCCTTTTGTTCTGCCAGATAAATCTATTAACATTCTGTTGTAGCTTGTCGATAAAGGATTTGGGGATAGTGATAGGGAGGGCTCTAAACAAATATAAGAGTTTTGGTAACAGGGTCATTTTGACTGCTGTGACTCTTCCCAAAAATGAAATACGATAGGAACTCCAGACTTTAAGAAAATCCGGAAGTCGGGACACACATGCTGGATAATTTGCAGTGAAGATGGAAGACAATTGTGGTGTAATGTAGATGCCAAGATAAGGAATTTTATCAATTGACCATTGGAATGGGAAGGAACTTCAGTATTACACTGAGCAGAGGTTATATTAATGGGGAGTGCAGTGGATTTTGTTATATTTACTGTAAATCCAGAGATAGAGGCAAATTCAGATAATATGGTGAATAAATTGGGTAGGGAGATTTGGGGTTGGATCAAAAAGAGCATAACATCATCTGCATACATACATAGTTTAAAGTGGGAGGATCCAATCAGATACCCGGATATGCCTGGGTGTGACAGG
>JAQSEC010000310.1:0-10710 GCA_028564925.1 Lithobates sylvaticus
ACTGTGCCCATCAAATGCAGCTTTACTGTGCCGTGAAAGCAGTCTCACTGTGCCCATGAATGTAGCCTCACTGTGCCCATGAATGCAGCCTCTCCTGTGCCCCAGTCTGCAGTCCCTGTCTGTGGGAAGGTGTGTTGTTGATGCTCGGTACAGTACCTTGCATGCCAGCAGGATATCCATGATGGCCAGCAGCAGGCAGGGGCTGTTCTCGTTTTGGATGGGGACAGTGTTCCTTCCAGAGGATCTGTTTGCTGTGAGATGGAGTGGTCCTTGGCCACCTGCACCTTCAGCCGTCCTCACTTTCCGGCCCCAGTCAGCCTGTCCCCTGGTCCTGGGGAAGTGGAGAGCACTGGGTGGGAGCTGGAGAGAAGGGGGAGCAGAGAGTACTGGCGGGGTTGGAGAGCACATGGGTGGGGGTAAAGAGCAGGGGGGAGTGGAGATTACAGGGGGTGGGGAGTGCAGAGCACTGGAGGGGGGCAAAAATAACAGGGGTGGAGAGCACGGGAGGCTGAGAGCACTGGGGGGGGTAAGAGTGTGGGGTGGCAAAGAGCACTAGACGGGAGCTTGAGAGCACTGGGGGGGGGGCAGAAAAACAGGGCTGGAGAGCACTGGGGGGTACAAAGAGCAGGGGGGAGTGGAGAGCAATGGGGGGGGAGCTTGAGAGCACCCATGGGGGCCAGAAAGTACAGGGGTGGAAAGCACGGGGGACTGGAGAGCACTGGTGGGGTTGGAGAGCACATGGGTGGGGGCAAAATGCAGGGGGGAGTGGAGAGTGCTGGGGGGAGCTTGTGAGAGCACTGGTGGGGGAGAAAAAAAAGAGCACTGTGGGGGGTAGAGAGCACGGTGGGGGCTGGAGAGCACGGAGGGGGCTGGAGAGCACTGGGATGGGGGCTGGAGAGCACTGGGATGGGGGCTGGAGAGCACTGGGATGGGGGCTGGAGAGCACTGGGATGGGGGCTGGAGAGCACTGGGATGGGGGCTGGAGAGCACGGTGGGGGGCTGGAGAGAACTGTGGGGGGTGGGGAGCACAGGGGGCTGGAGAGCACTGTGGGGGGTGGGGAGCACAGAGGGGGCTGGAGAGCACTGTGGGGGTGGAGAGCACGGTGGGAGGTGGAGAGCACGGTGGGAGGTGGAGAGCACGGTGGGGGGTGGGGAGCACGGGGGGGCTGGAGAGCACTGTGGGGGGTGGGGAGCACTGGGATGGGGGCTGGAGAGCACTGGGATGGGGGCTGGAGAGCACTGCGGGGGGTGGAGAGCACTGCGGGGGGTGGAGAGCACTGTGGGGGGGAGCACAGGGGGCTGGAGAGTACTGTGGGGGTTGGGAAGCACTGCGGGGGGTGGGGAGCACTGCGGGGGGTGGGGAGCACTGTGGGGGGTGGGGAGCACTGTGGGGGGGAGCACAGGGGGCTGGAGAGTACTGTGGGGGGCTGGAGAGTACCGTGGGGGGTGGGGAGCACTGCGGGGGGCTGGAGAGCACTGTGGGGGGGGGGGCTAGAGAAGGATGGGGAGAGGGGGGGCAGAAAGAACAGGGGTTGAGGGAACTGTGGGGGGGGGGCTGGAGAGTGTGGTGGGGGAGGAGAGCACTGGGGGGGAGCACAAGGAGAAGGGGGGGGGCAGTAAAAGAAGTTGGATGGGGGATCAGCAGGGGGGCCACATATAAAGGAAATGAGCGGTCTATATTCCTCCATGCAGCCGCTGACTGCTTGATTCTCCTCCTCTCCCTCCTCCAAGCATTCAGCGGCTGCATGGAGGAATATAGACAGCTCATTTCCTTTATATGCGGCCCCCCTGCTGATCCCCCATCCAGGCACACTGTTTACTCACAGGCATCTCTCCTGTGTTTCACGGAGCTGGCCGAGTCTGTGTTCGGCGGCCGCTCCCGCTCTGTAACACGGTCCCGCCCCCCTAGACCGGCTGTGTGATAGGTGGATTCTTCTATCTACTATCACATGAGCCGGTCTAGGGGGGCGGGACCGTGTTACGGAGCGGCCGCCGAACACAGACCCGGCCAGCTCCGTGTTCACAGGAGCATGAGAGGGTAGCACAGAAGCCGCAAAGCGGCCCCAGGGCAGGCAGCCTACCGGGAAATATCATTTCTAATCATATGAAGTTAATCACAAGAGTCCCCCTTTACATCAGCGTCCACAGAGTTCCCCCTTTACATCAGAGTCCGCAGAGTTCCCCCATTACATCTGAATCCGCAGAGTTCCCCCTTTACATCTGAACTCGCAGAGTTCCTTTTTACTGTAATGCCCCGTACACACGATCTGACTTTCCGCCAACAAAAAACGTGGATTTTTGTTCGAAGGTTGTTGGCTCAAACTTGTCTTGCATACACAAGTTCACACAAATGTAGGCCAACAATTCTGAACGTAAAAACGCGGTGACGTACAAGACGTACGACGAGCCGAGAAAAAAGAAGTTCAATAGCCAGTGCGGCTCCTTCTGCTTGATTCCGAGCATGCGTGAACTTTTGTGCGCGGACTTGTGTACACACGAGCGGAAAGTTTGAGAACCTGCTATCAACATTTGTGGGTGGAAAGTCCAACAGCAAATGTCCGATGGAGCATACACACGGTCGGACTTTCTGACAACAAGCTCACATCCAACATTTCCCGTCGGAAAATCCGACCGTGTGTACGCAGCATAAGGGTGGACTCTGCAGACTTTGATTTAAGGGAGAACTCTGGGGACTCTTACATAAGGGATGCTCTGGTGTACGGAGAGGACTCTAATGTAAGGGGAAACACTGTGGCCTCTGGTGTAAAGGGGAGCTCTGATGTAATGAGTGCTCTGAGAACCCTGATTTACTTTAGCATACAGGGCCGGTGCTACCACTAGGCAAACTAGGCAGCCGCCTAGGGCGCACGGCTGCCTAGGGCGCCCAGCCAAGGGGGATGGAGTCAGAGGTGGAGAACTGTGTCCCAAATCCTGAATGAATAGAAGCAAGCAAACATTCAGTCATAGAGAGGGATGGATGGTGAGCTCACTCAGCCCTTGGCAGTCAGCACCTCTCATCCAGATGTATCTGATGCTGCTGAGCTTCAAATTTCCCATCCCCACTTTCCTTTTCTGAGGTACAGCACAGGGGATTGGAATGTGGTCAGACAAAGAGGGGTAGGGGTGGGAGAAATAGGTGCAGATTGAGCCCTCTCTCCTTTCCCATCTGTGTGTGTGTTTGGGGGAACTGTTAGTGCTGGCTTTGCACAGTGTGAAAGAGCGTAACAGACACTCTCAGCTTAGACAACTGCAGCCAGAAACCCTGCTGGGAAGCCATAGTCCGGTCTGAATAATGTGTCTGGGTTTCAGACAGTCTGAAACTTGGACGCATGATTCCAAACCCGAATTGTCTGGGTGAACCCCGAACAGGTGGAAACCCTAGCACAAGTGCGGTGCCCATTATAAGGCAGGTATATGATCTCTGTGCTAGGATTCTGGGTCTACATACCTGCTGTGCCTATTATTAGGGAACCCCCCCCCCCCTTCAACCACACCCGCAGACCTGGGTTTTCTGCATTTCTAGCATTCATCTCTGAACATATAGGGCCCTAATTGTGGCCCTAAGTGCAGCTTTCTGCCCTGTCCAGCCACAGCCTGACATAGACTTTTACAGGCAGCAGGGCCTTAGGGTTGCCACCTCATCCCTTTAAAACCAAACACATATTAATTACACAGGTTCTGAGGCTAATTTATTGCAGATAAGGCACTAAGTGAGTTTAATTACCACCTTAATCAGCCACAGAACCTCTGTAATTAATATGTGTTTGGTTTTAAAGGGATGAGGTGGCAACCCTAAGCAGGGCTGGACGTGGCACCTGTCCCTTGAGGGTGCACTAAAATGTTGGGGGGGGGGGGGGGGGTGAACATTGCAGGTAGAAGGACCAGGGCCGTTTTTAAGGCAGGGCAAAAGGGGCAGCTGCCCTGGGCCCTGTCATTGTTGTGGGGCCCAAAGCAGCTCTCTCATACTTGCCAACTAATCCTGTTTAAATTCCCTCATCCCGTGAAGTTTCAGTCTTGTGCTGTGTCCCGATATCTCAGTGTGAAGTACTGTTACTAGTGCTGCCCAGCTCTGGCCTATTGTGTACAGATGACTCACCTGCAGACCCTGTGTTTAAATGTAAATAACCGACATTCATATGCAAATAGTCGCGGCATTACTAAGTAAATAGCTGCAGTCGGTGGCATTGATATGTAAATAAAGGCGGCATTCATATGTATATCATGTTCACCTGCAGTAAAGAGATGATATGCTGTAACCTCTAGCAACTAATCAGTGAGCCAAAATGTGTGCTGTAACCTCTAGCAACCAGTCAGTAAGCAGTAATGATATGCTGAAACTGCTTGCAACCAATCGCAATTGCTGACTGATCTTATACAGTAAACTGATTTTAAGTCTAGCTGCTATTTATTGTATGTCTCAGAGCAGGTGGAGAGTGAAATTGCATGGGGGGGGGCAAGAAAATTTTTGCCCAGGGTCCAATCAATATTAAAGATGGCCCTGAGAAGGACTCATGTGTGAGTGGCCCAAAGGACAAGTCAAGGAAACACAGATCTTTAGATCAGTGGTTAAAGTTTATTAGCTTGAGACTGCCCTCTCTCTACTCCCCCCAAACTGCTACAGTCAACGTGCGCCGTGTGACTGTGTGTATGCAAGACAAGTTTGAGCCAACATCCGTTGGAAAAAATCTGATGGATTTTGTTGTCGGAATGTCCGATCGTGTGTACAGGGCATAACTGACTGGTGCAGTCTGCAGACACTCTGGGTCTCCCTTGAACAGGACATTGTACTGTTTCCTTTAGTAGGTCTCCCCTGGGCCAGCGCCCAACTCTACCCTATCCTCCAATGATACCTTCTAATAGAACCAACATTAGGTGAACTTTGTAGATACAAAAAAATTGCAGCAACAACAAGCTTTCCTTCCCAACTTAAATCAATCATTGGCCACCCAGACTTCGTCCCAGGATACATGGACAAAGACCCCAGGCTTTAAACTGAACATGGCCACTGACACCGACACATGGTCAGTGAATTCTGAAATGTTAAAGGCCAGGTTCATATATGTCCAGCTCCAGTTTGCAGCCCAGGGTTCGGTGCGTTCCTGTTCACCGGTTCAGGTGCGAATCAGGTGCAATTTTTTTCCTGAATTCGCACCTGAACCGGACCCAAATACGCACAGGACCCTTTTGGAATCCAGACTGCGGCCATCCCAGACAAGTGTGAACCAACTCCATTGAGAGTTGGTCACACTCGCATGTCATGTGTGTATGATCCTTTGTTGGGGTGCATGCTTGCAGTGTCCTGCCATTTAGGCAGGGTGGGGGAGCAGATTGCCTATTCAGGCTGGGTTCACACTACAACACACAGTGGCCCACAGCAGGAGTCTGGTGCGTATCCCATTCACATTGCAGGTCTGATTTCAGCCCGATTTTGGTCTGAATTCAGACCTGAAAATGGACCAAAAGACACATAGGGCTCCGGTGCAATTCGCACCGGAGCCGCTGCGGAGATGTGTGAACCAGCTCCATAGAGAGCCTGTCACAATCTCCTGCTATGCTATCTCCTAAATACGCATCCAATTCGCATAGGTGTGAACCCAGCCTAAGAGTTTTTGCAGACCTCGACAGCTATGAAAATGACAGAGGGATACTTTGTTTATAGGTAATCTATGGTCACATCATACAATTTAATTTTGGAACTTCAGCATTGTAATAACAAAAAAAAAATAGTCATTGACAATCCAATATAAGCTTACTCAAAAAATCTCCTTTCCTGACAGACTCCATGGCAGCCAACGTGTGGGTTTAGTCCCGCCTCCACTACCCTATAGGACGTTACTCCCATAAATCTTTGCTCCCTGCCAGAGGCCGTGTTCTTTTTTTGTCCTCCTCCGAAGGACCTATACTATGTCTTTCTACCTGAAGATTATCGTTCCCCCCTGTGATACGGACTGGCCGAGCGACTGGGAGTCGCACATTTCCAATAAGCTCTGGCTACTAGCGGAGTATGGAAAGGGGCATATGGAAGAGGCGCTGAAGAGGTGTGTTCCTGGTCACTGACAAGGCAGAACCGCGTTTTGGTCGTTAATCCTGGCTACTAGCAGGTGACTGTTTCCCCTACAAAGTCCGGCATGTAAGTCTTTCCTACCTTCGGCCAAACGATCGTTCACAGGAGGGGTGAGTTCTGCATGGCAGCCTTTTTCTGTTGTTGTGGCAGTGTTGTTTTGTGCTTTGCCTGTGTCCCCATACACCGCTGGTGCGGTGTGTCTGGTCATCATGGCGGCTGGTTCCTTGTGCGTTCCAGCCGCCGAGTCCCTTCCTCGTTCGCCGCGCGGTCGTTCTGCGCATGCGCAGAGCCAGCGCGAGAACGAGGCTTGGTTCGCGCATGCGCGTAGCGGTATTCGCGCATGCGCACTAGCATCGTGGCCGTCGCGCTGATGACGTCACGATAGGCGGCAAATTTAAAAGGGGAAAGACAGATTTCAGGCTCTGGAATGCCTGTAAGTCTGCAGAAGCACTCCAGAGAGCCCGTTTTTGCTACAAAAGGTAGGGAATCCTCGGTGGCCTGCTCTGCTGTCTTTGTGTTAATGTTTTTTTGTAGTTTTTGATTTGGGTCAATTCTGTTTGCAGCATAATGGACCTTCCCGGACCACTTGTGCCGTCACCGCCTGCTAGTGGCCAGCCCTCTCGCAGCAGGTATTTTGGGGGGGGCATTCCCTGGGGTGCCTGCTGGGGGAGGGGGGAGGGTGGAACATCATCATAGGTGATGTTCCGCTGACACGGTGGATCTGTCTTTTTTCTTTCAGCCCTTCCAGGTCTACTCAACACCGGAGTTCGCATAAAGGAAGCGGTTCATCAAAATCCCGCCGGCACTCCTCTTCCAGATCTAGACACCATGGTTCTTCTGCGAGATCCAGTCATCGTAGCCGGGAACCATCCCGCTCTTCCACGACTCGCCCCAGCCATTCTGAAGGGTCATGCTGGGGGTGTAGGGCTCAAGTCCCTAGGGACAAGTCCCTTTGTGATGCCTGTTACGTAAAGGCGACTGGAGAAAGGACTGACTCTGGCCAACAGTTAAAGTCTATGGTGGAGAAGATGGTCAAGGACAGCTTAAAGGAGCTGGAAGCCCCTCATGTATCTCCTGTAGAGTCGCCCAAATCTCCTGTGAGGGATACCCAGGTTCAAGATACTTGGGAAGCCTCGTTACCAAGCCATCCATCCGCGGATCTCTCCGATAGCGAATCTGAGGAAGATGTGGCTGGTTCCGGTTTTGATTTTGCTCTGCTCCCTCCTTTGGTCAAAGCCATCAAGGAAACCTTGAATTGGGAAGAGCCGGTGACGGTTCCAGCGAAGCAGAGAAAATTTTTCAAACAATTAAAGAAGGAGCGGATCAGTTTTCCTTTTCTGTCGGAACTAGGAGAGGTTATTACGGAAGAATGGGGAAAGGTAGAGAAGAAGAACTCTCTCCTGCCAAAAATTCAGAAGCTGTACCCATTCAGAGAAGAAGAGGTAAAACAGCTGGAATCACCCCCCCTAGTGGATGCGGCAGTAATGCGGTTGGTCAGACATGTGACCCTTCCCTTAGAGGACACGGTCTCCTTCAAGGACGCTCTAGACAGGAGAATTGATTCTGACCTGAAGCGGGTCTACCTTATGGCTGGCACGGCCTGTAAACCGGCCCTGGCTCTGGCGGCCTTGTCTAGAGCAATGGAGGTCTGGTCCGACAGTGTCGACGAGACACTCAGGGGTGTCTCAGAAGAGCTAGCCAGGAGTTCTCCTATACAGGAGCTGAGACTGGCCTCGGCTTTCTTGGGGGAGGCCTCAATTGACATTATTCGTCTCTTGTCTCGAGTTATGCTGTCCTCTGTGACTGCCAAGCGTGCCCTGTGGCTCCGCCCTTGGCTGGCCGACCCGGCATCTAAGCAGGTTTGGTGCCGGATTCCCTTTGACGGTTCGTCTTTGTTTGGGAATAGGTTGGATAGTGCTATAACTCGGGCCACGGGCGGTAAGTCTGGGTTCCTTCCCCAAGACAGGCGCCAACAAAATCCCAGAGGTTCGTTTCCAAGGAAGCAAGGTCAAGACCGTGCCAGGGAGGCACGCAGTTACAGGCCCGGGAAGGAATTCTCCAGATCTTGGAGGTCCAGGCAATCATCTTTCAAAAAGGCTACAAAAAGCAGTTTGTCGGGTGACAAACAACCGACCAAGTCCTTTTGAGAGCGAGCCCGTCCAGACGGACCGGGTGGGAGCTCGCCTGCTCCTTTTTCGGCACGTCTGGGCGGCCTCAATCCAGGATTTCTGGACCGTCAGGACGGTTTCCTCAGGACACACTTGGACGTTCAGCAGGGTCCCCAAGTGCAGGTGTGTCCCCACATCCATTCCAACATCAGAAGGAAAAAGGATGATACTTTCAACCTACGTAAAATCTTTATTGGAACAAGGCGCAGCTATTCCCGTGCCAGTCGAGCAACGTGGTATGGGAATATATTCCCCTCTTTTCTTAGTCCAGAAGAAGAGCGGGGCGTGGAGACCCGTAATAGACCTGACATATCTGAACCGCTTCATAAAGAAGGAGAGGTTCAAGATGGAGACCCTGGCCACAATCCAACAGTCAGTACAGCCAGGGGATTGGATGGTCTCCATAGACCTAAAAGACGCCTACTTCCACGTGCCCGTCGCAACAGACTTTCAACAGTTCCTGCGGTTCTCCATAGACCGGGTTCATTTACAATTCACTTGCCTTCCCTTCGGTCTGTCCACTTCTCCACGTACCTTCTCGAAGGTCCTACTAGCAATCGTAGCTCTACTAAGGATCAGAAAAATCCGGATCCATCACTACCTGGACGATCTACTCTTGTTGGCTCAGGACAAAAGTTGTCTGGTAGATCACAGAGATCAGACCATCTCAACGCTCAAGGAGTTCGGATGGCTCCTGAATATGGAAAAAAGCCAGCTGGAACCTTCACAGTATCTCGTGTTCCTGGGAGCATTCTTCAACACGGTGAGAGGTACCATCTCTCTGCCCGAGGAAAAGGTCAGAATAGTGCGAGACAGGATCCACCTGGCTCTCGCGTCTCCCCATCTCAGCACCCGGTATTGCCTGAAGGTCATAGGCACCATGGTGTCTACAATCCCGATGGTGAAGTGGGCACAGTGGAGAATGCGTCCTTTTCAGAAGGGGTTTCTTCTCCAGTGGTCGGGAGACAAAGGCCAGACGATTCGTGTCACTCAAATCATGAGGAGTTCCCTCTTCTGGTGGCTTCAGCGAGAGAACCTACTGAATTGCCATTCCCTTCTTCCGATCAGGTGGATAACAGTAACATCAGATGCCAGCAACAGAGGTTGGGGGGCCCATTGTCTGATGGAGGTGGCTCAGGGCACTTGGGACTTTCCCTCTCGAGGGATAGTCTCGAACGTCCTGGAGTTGCGTGCAGCCTTTCTAGCTCTGGTGGCCTTCCCTCATCTGATATCGGGAGAGTCGGTTGTTCTCAGATTGGACAACACAACAGCTGTTGCCTACATAAGGAAACAAGGGGGCACCAGGAGTCGTTCCCTACTGGCAGAAGTGGAACCTATCATGCGTTGGGCACAGAGGAATCTAGCCAACTTGACGGCAACCTATGTTCCCGGGGTTCTCAACGTCCAAGCGGATTTTCTCTCAAGGGTGCAGCTGGACAACAACGAGTGGGCTCTGCACGAGGAGGTGTTCAGTTGGGTGGTATCCCTAGGGATCTCTCCAGAAGTGGATCTCTTTGCCTCCCAGTACAACAGGAAGATGGCGAGATACTACTCGCGGTTCAGGGATCCACAAGCCTACGGGGTGGATGCACTAACGGAGCGCTGGTGGTTCCGCACAGCCTATGCCTTCCCTCCAACTCCGATCATCTTTCAATTCCTGAGGAGACTCAGATGGGAGGAAGTGGAGATGGTGGCTATAATCCCACACTGGCCCAACAGACCGTGGTTTCCTCTCCTGTCTCTGCTCAGCTTCCGAGACCCAGTTCCTCTTCCGACCCGTCGGGACCTGCTCTCCCAGGGCACGATCCTCCACCCGTGTCCAGGTCACCTACAGTTGAAGGCCTGGTTCTTGAGAGGGGAAGGTTGGAGGCACTAGGGTGTCCCAAGGAGGCTATTCCCACCCTCCTGAGTGCAAGGAGGCGTAGCACCAACAAAGTATATGAGCGGATCTGGGCAAGATTTTCGTCCCATATGTCTTCCAGAGCCAATTCATGTGGTTCCCCGGCAGTTCAGGACATCCTAAGTTTTCTGCAGTCAGGTCTGGACCTACCTTTGTCGGTCAGTTCCCTTCGTGTTCAGGTGTCAGCTATTTCCGCCTTCACGGGAGTGTCATGGGCCAAACATGCCCTTATCCAACAATTTTTCAAAGGGGCAATGAGATTGAGACCCCAAAGGAAGCCAAGATTCCCTAAGTGGGATCTGCCTCTTGTTTTGGACTTTTTTTCTCATCTGGACAAGCCGCTTTCGGTCAGAGAGCTTACGTTAAAAACCGCTTTTTTAGTGGCCGTCACCTCGGCGAAGAGGGTGTCTGAAATCCAGGTTCTAGGAGCCAAAGAACCTTTCCTAACCTTCTTTCCAGACAGAGTGGTTCTGGTTCCGATGTTAGGGTCAAACCCTAAAGTCACCTCAGTTTTTCACCAGAATCAGGAAATTTCTCTACCCACCTTCAGGTCCACTGGAGTCTCAGATGTTCACGCT
>JAQSEC010003924.1:0-14821 GCA_028564925.1 Lithobates sylvaticus
AAAGAAAAAACTCCCACCACAGATGAAATGGCCGCTCACCTCACCAAGTGGACCCTTAGATCATAAAGGGTCACTAAAGCCTTCCCACCAGGGGTTAAATGACAGCGATCCTCTGGAGAAATTCGTCACACTTGGCAGAGATGCAGGATGGGTGTCAGTATGTCCAACTCAGTCCCATATCACCATCAATCATGTGGATGAAAAATTAAAAAACCATAGTGTTCTCTGCTTGTAAACAATAAACAATAGGGCTGCGGGTGATGCCACTTTCGTCGGACGAAAGTGACATCACCCGCAGCCCTATTTTGTGCACTTTGTTATATGCTGTACCTTCCTAGCACCGGGATACAGGTGCTCTCTTTGTAAGTTTTTATATTTCCATCTTCTTTTAAATAAATTGTTTACAAGCAGAGAACACTATGGTTTTTTAATTTTTCATCCACATGATTGATGGTGATATGGGACTGAGTTGGACATACTGACACCCATCCTGCATCTCTGCCAAGTGTGACGAATTTCTCCAGAGGATCGCTGTCATTTAACCCCTGGTGGGAAGGCTTTAGTGACCCTTTATGATCTAAGGGTCCACTTGGTGAGGTGAGCGGCCATTTCATCTGTGGTGGGAGTTTTTTCTTTCACGTTGTCACCTGCATGCACATGCCTCCGTCATCACCTTAGAAAGACACCATTGGACTGTTTTTTGTGGACTATTTTATTTAATATATGTTTTCGTTTTGTTTCTTATTTTTATTTATATATTTTTGAGTGTGTTCTAGCGCTGCACCTTTTTTCATTTATACATCTCAGGTGTCACTGTCCCCAGCCAGCGGAGTGCTTCCTTACATCTCAGGTGTCACTGTCCCCAGCCAGCGGAGTGCTTCCTTACATCTCAGGTGTCACTGTCCCCAGCCAGCGGAGTGCTTCCTTACTTCTCAGGTGTCACTTCCCAAGCCAGCGGAGTGCCTTCTTACATCTCAGCTGTCACTTCCCAAGCCAGCGGAGTACTTCCTTACTTCTCAGGTGTCACTGTCCCCAGCCAGCGGAGTGCTTCCTTACTTCTCAGGTGTCACTGTCCCCACCCAGCGGAGTGCTTCCTTACTTCTCAGGTGTCACTGTCCCCAGCCAGCGGAGTGCTTCCTTACTTCTCAGGTGTCACTGTCCCCAGCCAGCGGAGTGCCTCCTTACATCTCAGGTTTACCCCGCTTCCAATTGGAGCCCTCCTATATCTATCTATCTATATATAATATATATATATATATATATATATATATATATATATATATATATATATATATATATATATATATATATATATATATATATATATATATATCTAGTGTCTCTGCTGCCATTACTGAAGGTCAAGGGGGGAAGAAAATAGAGGCGGAGCCGGCCGGCCGCAATAGAAATTGAGCTGCAGCACCGCCCACCCCCAACCCCTTTCCACAGCAGGTTACAGATGACAGAAAGACCGGGGCGGGGGTGGGCGGAGCCACAGCTCTATTTCTATTGTAACCACTCGGCAGGCTCCCTTCTCGTCTCTAACTCGGGTCTTCTGGAAAATGGCGGCCGGCGGAGACAATATCTCCGCCGGTCGCGGACCTCTAGTGGAAAAAGAGAAATTTTAATGGCAACTAGGAACGGACCGCACTTGGCTGCGGGCCCATTATAGGCTGCGGGCCCCATAGCGAACGCGTGGGCAGATATGGCGGTAGTTCCGCCACTGACTTCAGTACCCAACACTTTCACCCCCTTCCTGCCCAGGCCAATTTTCAGCTTTCAGCACTGTCACACTTTGAATGACAATTACTCAGTTATATAACACTGTACCCATATGACATTTTTATTTATATTTTAGACAGATAGAACTTTCTTTTGGTGGGTTTTTTTATTTTATGTTATATATGCAAAAAAATATAAACAACAATATAAAAAATATAAACAAAATGAAAAAAAAAAAAACTGTTTCTGTTATAGAATGTTGCAAATAAATATTTCTTCACAACTTTAAGCCAAAATGTATTCTGCGACATTCCTTTGGTGTAATTCGTTAATATTTAGTCTGTGTGAAAGTTATAGAGCCTACGAATTGTGGTATATATGTTTAACCGCTTAAGGACCGCCTCCTGCACATATACGTCGGCAGAATGGCACGGCTGGGCAAAACCACGTACCTGTACGTGGTCCTTTAAGAGCCCAGCCATGGGTCGCGCGCACACCGCCGGTGGCGCGCTCGCGACCCGGTCCTGAGCTCCGTGACCGCGGCCGTGGGACCAGTGGACGCGATTGCCGCTGGTGTCCCCTGATCGGGTCACAGAGCTGAAGAACGGGGAGAGGTCTGTGTAAACAAACCTCTCCCCGTGCTTCCTACACTGCCTGTCACTGATCGGCTGTTCCCTGTCTTCGGGAAAGCCGATCAGTGACGTCAGACGTAAAGCCACGCCCCTACTGTAAAAAAAAACACACAACACACTAGTCCTTTGGCTGCAAATTGGTCTGGGGCTTAAGTGGTTAAAATGTGATTAATCCTGATTAGGGTTGAGCGAACCCGAAACTGTAAAGTTCGGGTCCGTACCGGACTTTTGGGTGTCCGGGTCCCAGACCCGAACCCGAACAATTGACTGTGTGTTCGGGTCCGGTGTTCGGCGATATATTGGCGCCTTTTTAAGAGCTACAGGGCAGCCAATCCACGTTAGTTTCACTAGTGTGCCCTAAGAAGTCATCACAGCCATGCCTACTAATGGCATGGCTGTGATTGGACAGTGCAGCATGTGACCCAGCCTCTATATAAGCTACAGGCACACAGCACAGCGCGTCACTCTGCTTTAGACAGTGTAGGGAAATGTGCTTGGCTGCTGTGAGGGAATTACATGCTAGGAGTCAGTTCACATTCCTGAAATATCTTATAATTAGTAAGCGATCTACATAGATAGAGAGTGTAGTTCTGTTTTGAGGGGGAGAGAATTATTCAGAAATCAACTCTAAGACTTGGTGCACATTCTTTTTACACTGCCATGAGCCCAGTGCCAGACAAAATATAACTTTTATCTGCAAGCTCAGTGCACCAGCACTGCATATGTTACTGTGAGATACACCATACTCTGGGTGTATTCTGCTATTGCAAAAAGATTGCAAAAAAAAAAATTTGTTTTCTGCATGTTTGCAGGAGTGTGACATATGCAATCGATCTTTTTCTTCTATTGTGCTATTCCAAAAAAAAAATCTGAGTGAAACTTTTTTTTTCATAGCATTTTCTGCAGTTTTTGAGATACACGCTGTACATACTGTGGGTGTATTCTGCTATTGCAAAAAACACCCATTTAGGGCAAGATCATAAATTTTGAAATATGAGGAGATCGTCAAAAAAGGGACGTTGCCCCGGTCGTGGTGCTGCTGGTGGAGCTCCTCTTGCAGGGAAAGGATGTGGTCGATCTGTGCCAGCTACACGCACAAGTGAAACACCTTCCTCAGGTGCGAGTAGGCGACAGAGCCTGCAACGGTATTTCGGCGCGCCTAATGAGGCTGTATGGATGTTAAGGGCCAGGACAAGTACAGGCGATAGTAGATTGGGTTGCTCACAGTGCCTCCGGTTCCTTCACATTGTCTCCCACCCAGTCTCCTGATGAAAGTTCAGAGTTGGCACCTGCAGCAGATGTCCATCAGTCTTTCACCTCACCCCCTTGCAAATCAGCCAAGCAGTCTGAGCCCCAAACCATGCAGCAGTCTCTTCTGCTTATTGATGACTCTGTTAGCAGGGTTTCCCAGGGACATCCACCTAGCCCTGCCCCAGAAGTGGAAGAGATTGTGTGCACCGATGCCCAACCACTTATGTTTCATGATGAGTACATGGGAGGACTATCGCAGCACGTCTCGGATGATGACGAAACACAGGTGCCAACTGCTGCTGCTTTCGCCATTGTGCAGACCGACAAGGAGGGCAGGGGTGAAGACTAGGTGGAAGATGATGTGGAGGACGATGAGGTCCTTGACCCCACATGGAATCAACGTCATGCAGGTGACCAGTGTAGTTCGGAGGAAGAGGCGGTGGTCGCACAGAGCCACCAGCACAGCAGAAGAGGGAGCAGGGTGCAAAAGCGGAGCGTCCGTCCCCTAGACCGTACGTCTGCTGCTGCCCAACGCAGCAAGGGACCGAGCACACCAAAGCCAGGTCCAAGGAGTTCCCTAGCGTGGCAGTTCTTCAGACAGACAATGTGCTGATGACAAGACACGAGTGGTTTGCACGCTGTGCAATCAGAGCCTGAAGCGAGGCATAAACGTTCTCAACCTGAGCACAACCTGCATGACCAGGCATCTAAGTGCAAAGCACAAGATGCAGTGGAGTAGACACCTCAAAAACCAAGAAAGGTCTCTGGCTCCTCCTGCTTCCTCTTCTGCTGCAGTCTCAGCCTCTTCATCCACCTCTGTAGTGACAGTGGCACCTGCCAACCCGTAAACAGAGGATCTGCCAGCAACACTACCACCTGGGTCACCAACCATCTCCACAATGTCCCATGGAAGCGTTCAGCTCTCTATCTCCCAAACACTGGAGCGGAAGAGGAAGTACCCCCCTAGCCACCACGCGATCCCTGGCCCTGAATGCCAGCATTTCAAAATTCCTCGCCTTTGAAATGCTGTCATACCGTCTGGTGGAGACGCAGAGTTTTAAAAGGCTGATGTCATTGGCTGTCCCACAGTACGTCGTGCCCAGCCGCCACTACTTTTCCAGGGGAGCTATCCCTTCCCTGCACAACCAAGTGGGGGACAAAATCAGGTGTGCACTGCGAAACGCCATCTGTGTCAAGGTCCACCTAACTACGGATGCGTGGACCAGTAAGCACGGTCAGGGACGTTATACCTCCCTAACAGCACACTGGGTAAATGTAGTAGCGGCTGGGCCTGAGGCGGATAGCAGTTTGGCGCATGTCCTTCCACCATCGAGGATTGCAGGGCGCTTCAGTTTGCCTCCTGTTGCTAACTCCTCCTACTCCGCCTCCTCATCCTCTACCGCCTCCTCATCTGGTCAGCGTAACACATTCACCACCAACTTCAGCACAGCCAGGGGTAAACGACAGCAGGCAGTTTTAAAACTTTCCTGTTTGGGGGAAAAACCCCACACCGCGCAGGAGTTGTGGAGGGACATGGAACAACAGAACGATGAGTGGTTGGTGGCAGTGAGCCTCAAGCCCGGCCTGGTGGTGTGCGATAATGGGCGAAATCTCGTAGCAGCTCTGGGCCTTGCCGGTTTGACGCACATCCCTTGCCTGGCGCATGTGCTGAACTTGGTGGTTCCTGAAGAATTACCCCGATATGCCAGAGCTGCTGCAGAAAGTGCGGGCCGTCTGTGCGCACTTTCGGCGTTCTCACCCTGCTGCTGCTCGCCTGTTAGCGCTGCAGCGTAACTTCAGCCTTCCCGCTCACCGTCTCATATGTGATATGAGATGCAGCACGCACGTGAGTCACTCTGCGGAACAGCACCACTTCACCACCAATAACTGGGCCTCCATGCGAGACCTGTGTGCCTTGTTGCGCTGTTTCGAGTACTCCACCAACATGGCCAGTGCCGATGACGCCGTTCTAAGCGTTACTATCCCAGTTCTATGCCTCCTTGAAAAAACACTTCAGGCGATGATGGAAGAGGATGTGGCACAGGAGGAGGAATAGGAGGAGGAGGAGGAAGAGGGATCATTTCCAAGGCTTTCAGGGCAGTCATTCACAAGTGGCTACGAGGGTGGGTTCCTGCACCAACAAGCGCCAGGTACACAATTGTCCGGCAGCAAGGGCACAGCTCTGGAGGATGATGAGGTGGAGGATGAGGAGGAGATGGAGGAGGAGGAACCATGTTCATAGCAGGGTGGCACCCAGACCAGCTCATGTCCATCACTGGTGCGTGGCTGGGGGATACAGAGGACACAGACGATACACCTCCCACAGAGGACAGCTTTTCGTTGACTCTGGGCAGCCTGGCACACATGAGCGATTACATGCTGCAGTGTCTCCGTAACGACCGCCGAGTTTCTCACATTTTAACTGATGCTGATTACTGGGTGGCCACCCTGCTGGATCCCCGTTACAAGGAGAACGTGCCGTCCTTAATTACCTCACTGGAGCGCGATCGTAAGATGCGCGAGTACAAGCGCACGCTGGTAGACGCGCTGCTGGTGGTATTTCCACTTGACAGCGGGGGTACGGTGGAAGCACAAGGCGAAGGCAGAGGAGGAAGAGGTCGCCAACGCATCCGGGGCACCGCCAGCACCTCGGAAGGCAGGGTTAGCATGGCTGAAATGTAGAAAAGCTTTGTCAGCACTCCACAATAACCAGCACCACCAGCTGAGATGGAACATCTTAGCAGGAGGCAGCATTTCACCAACATGGTGGAGCAATATGTGTGCACACGTGACAAGCCTACACGTACTGAATGACGGTTAATTTTGCAAATATATGTGGGAAAAAATGACAACTTCAAAAAACTCACCATGCCCCTTCCTAAATACCTTGGACTGTCTACTTTCCAAAAAACGATCATTTGGGGGGTATTTGTACTGTCCTTGCTTGTTAGTGTCTCAAGAAATGAGATAGGCTGTCAATACATCAGGTGTGATCAATTTTCAGTGATTGGCACCATAGCTTGTAGACTCTATAACCTTCACAAAGACCAAATAATATACACTAATTTTGGTTATTTTTACCAAAGATATGTAGCAGAATAAATTTTGGCCAAAATGTATGAAGAAAAATTACTAATTTGCAAAAGTTTATAGTAGATACTGTGAACTTTGGGGACAATAGCTCCACGGGATTAAGTGCATAAACCGTCAGTTTTATAATAAAAGACATTTATTTGAAAGAAAAATCAAAAATAAGGCTTTCTTCAGCGCACAGGTAAAGTACAAAAACAAAGTCCGCTTATCTTCAGCATAACAAAAAATCAGCTTATCTTCAGCACAAAAACAAAGTTAAGGAAAACACATACAGTTTTGCAGCAGGTTCTTTTAGCAGCCTCCAGACATCCACACAGCTCAACCAACAGGTGTAATCACCTACTCCTCCTCACACCAACAACTCTTCCCTACTTCCTGTCTTATGAGTTGTCTTCCTGGAGGCCCTTAACCCCCTGTGTGCTGAATCATTGTGGTCAGGGAGGGAGGCTCTTTTCCCACCCGAATATCTCTTCAGAGCCTCCCAAATTCCGGGTCCCAAATAACTATTATTAACCTAGAGAGGACTGCGAGTCAGTCCTCTCCTGCTCGGCTACTCCCGGAACCCCTCACCCATTTTGGGTGACCCCTGAGCAACGCTGCGACTCCTTTAAAGGGACCACAGCCCAAATACTGGTGCTATATAGCACCCGTCCAGGACCCAACCTTGGCGTCCTGTACATACCCCCCCTCTGCCTCAACGCGGAGGTGTTGGAGGCACCACTCGACATCATACAATGGACCCGGGAGAGGGCATCGGCGTTCTGATGCTGTCTCCCTGGTCTGTGCTCTACCACAAAATTGAACTCCTGGAGAGAAAGGAACCACCTTGTCACCCTGGCATTGGTGTTTTTGTTTTGTCTCATCCAGGTCAGTGGGGCATGGTCGGACACTAGGCGGAACCTTCTACCTAGGAGGAAATACCGTAAAGAGTCTAAAGCCCACTTGATGGCAAGACACTCCCGCTCCACCACTGCATAGTTTTTCTCCGCTGCCGTCAGCTTCCTACTTAGAAAAACTATGGGGTGCTCTTCCCCATTGATCACTTGAGACAGGACTGCTCCTAGCCCTTCACTTGAAGCATCTGTCTGTACTACAAAATCCTTAGAAAAATCTGGAGCCACAAGCACCGGATCCCGGCACAATGCCGTCTTAAGCTTCTGGAAAGCTTTTTCGGCATCGTCATTCCACTGTACCATCACTGACTTTCTGCCTTTGGTCAAGTCCGTCAATGGTGCAGCAATGGTGGCAAAGTTGGGGACAAACCTCCGGTAGTAGCCAACTATGCCCAAAAACGCTCTGACCTGCTTCTTGGATAGGGGGCGGGGCCAGTTCTGTATGGCTTCTACCTTACTCATTTGGGGCTTCACCAGTCCTCTACCCACAATGTACCCTAGGTACTTGGCTTCCTCTACCCCAATCGCGCACTTCTCCGGATTGATGGTGAATCCTGCTCTTCTCAAGGAGTCTACGACTGCCTGAACTCGGGGAAGATGGGACTCCCAATCAGTGCTAAAAATGACTATGTCATCTAGGTAAACCGAAGTATACCGTTGATGTGGACGCAAAGTTTTGTCCATGGCCCTTTGGAATGTAGCGGGGGCAGAGTGTAGACCAAATGGCATTCTTTTGTACTGGAAGTGGCCTTCCGGGGTAGAGAAAGCTGTTTTCTCCCTGGCTTTCTTGGTCAGGGGAATCTGCCAATACCCTTTTGTGAGGTCTAGCGTGGTTATATACCTGGCTGGACCTAACCTCTCAATTAGCTCATCTACCCGTGGCATTGGATAAGCATAAAACTTGGAGATTTCATTAAGTTTTCTGAAGTCGTTGCAGTAGCGGAGGGTGCCGTTGGGTTTGGGTACCAACACGATTGGACTCGACCACTCGCTCTGCGACTCTTCAATGACTCCAAGCTCGAGCATTCTCTTGACCTCTTCAGACACTGCCACTCTATGAGCTCCTGGGATACGGTAAGGCCTTAACCGGATTTTTATACAGGGTTCCGTCACAATGTCATGCTCGATGACGTTGGTGAGACCCGGCAACCCTGAAAACATGTCCCTATTTCTTTGCAGAAACTCTTTTGCTTGCTGGGTTTGGGGCCTAGTTAGGGTAGCAGCCACCTGCACCAGGTCGATTCCTGCCTGGTCCCCTGACTGTACCGCTACCACAGCGGATACCTGTTCTCTGTCTCTCCAGGGTTTCAACAGATTTACGTGATAGATCTGGTATGGTTTTCTTTTCCCTGGCTGGTGTACCTTGTAGTTCACCTCGCCCACTTTTTCTATTACCTCAAACGGGCCTTGCCACCTGGCCAAGAACTTGCTCTCCACTGTGGGTATTAGGACAGCCACCCGGTCTCCTACTTGAAACTGTCTAATTTTAGCCGATCTGTTATACACCCTTCTTTGGGCATCCTGAGCCTTCTGCATGTGCTCCCTCACCAGCGGCATCACCTTAGCCACCCTCTCTCACATTTGAGAGATATGCTCTACCACGGTCTTGTGTGGTGAGGATTCACTTTCCCATGTTTCTTTGACTAGGTCAAGCAACCCCCGGGGCCTTCGTCCATACACTAACTCAAACGGTGAGAAGCCCGTGGACGCTTGTGGAACCTCCCGGATGGCAAACAAGAGGGCAGGGAGTAACATATCCCAATCCTTCCCGTCTTTCTGGACCACTCTTTTTAACATGGACTTTAGAGTTTTATTAAACCTCTCAACTAGGCCATCGGTCTGCGGGTGATAGACGGACGTCCGCAACTGCTTGATCTGAAATAGTCTGCACAAGTCCGCCATCACCTTTGACATAAAAGGGGTGCCCTGGTCCGTAAGTATCTCCCTGGGGAATCCAGTTCGTGAAAACATTTGGAATAACTCCTTGGCAATGGCCTTAGAAGAGGCTTTCCTCAAAGGAACTGCTTCTGGATACCTGGTTGCGTAGTCTAGGATGACTAATATATATTGGTGCCCCCTTTAATGCAAAATGAGGAAACCTTTGATCTGCCCCTGGTATTTGTGGGACCCCATCAACAACAGAAACCTGCTCTCGAGCATTGACCAAGGTAGGATCCTGCAACTGGGCGGTGCCAAACGCACCCCTGGGTACGTCCAGGTCTGGATGCACTGACCTTGAGGATGTTTCCCCTTCACCCTCCTCAACTGGGAACTGCAACGGGGAGAGCTCCTCACCATCCTCCCCCAGCATAACCTGTAATGGGAAGGCTTCCCCCCCCTCAGAAGTCAACTCGGTATTGAGGCCTGAAACAGAAACATTGTCATTCAAATTAACATTCTCTGCAATATCCTTAATAGTGACAGGTATCTCTGTTTTAGAGGGGTGTGTTGTGGGGGGTTCAGACCTAGACCCCTCAGACTCCATCTCTTCCAGGCCCAGTGTCCCCAGTTCTCCTGGCAGCCCCATCTGTGCCTGGTTCCACAGTTCGAGGAATAGCGGACAGTCCCGCCCCACTATAATATCATGTATTAAACTATTTACTACCCCAGAAGGTGGTGGGGGAATATTGCGCCAAACTTACATGAAAAAAATAGCTGCTAGCACAACAATTCGACATAAATTGTAAAAAGATAAATATACACAAGTGCAGCGCTGAGATAGATAAACAAGTGTCCCTGATTTTCACATGGGGTCCCACTGGAGTAAAACAGCCTATGGGAACTGCTGTGAGCCAGGAGTATGATAGTTAGCCCTGTAAGTGAGGGCGCCAGCTGGATTGCTCCGCTGGTGTATACAAACATTCAAGTGATTGAAAATTGCGTTAAGTAATAAAAATATAAATAAAACAACAATAATAAATGTGAAAATTATATCATATGGGGAAGGCGGGGGAGTGCTGGGTGTTTGAACCCCAATAACCCGTGGACAGAGGACAAATCAACCCCGGATCAAAGCAAGCTCCTACTCGGTCTCCTTTAGGAGTCACGGCCTTGTGTAACACAGGCTATTAGTGTGTTGAAAAATACAGCAACAGCTTTCTGGGGGATATGGTAGGAGTGTAACAGATGAAAAAGGAGGTTGTATAGTACTGACCCTTAAGCAAATGTCACATACACTCCCATAGGTGAGGGCGTACACTGCTAATCCATAGACAGCAAAGCTAAACCAAATATTTGGTATATAGCTGGTCTAACCGTATATCCAGACCAATGGACAAAAAACAAGAGGAACAACCCCTTGTACTGACATGGGGAGTGGTCCCTTTCAACACATACCTACATCAACCATCTATTCAAAAAACAGTATACTCATGAGGCAATATACAAGTAGTCCTGCTAATAAGGGCAAAATAACAAAACAGTTCAGTTTGCAGTGTCTTCGCTAGATGTGGTATGTCACTGGAGATATTCAAGGTGTGTGGTCGGCTTAACAAGCTCTAAGGAAAAACGATAAAGGTGGGTACTCTTACCAGAGCTGATGGACTCACCCCTCTCGGAGTGAGTCGACAGGGCTTGTACCGGATACACCGGATAGATAGTGGGTATATTGCGGTCTGCTGAGTCTCACTGGACCGTTCCTCCAGGTATCAATGCAGTCGCTTACCTGCAGCTTGATAGAAGTGCCAGGTTTAAAAAGTAAGCGGTGGCAAAACTTCTATAGGAGGTCCTTATCCACAGCAGCTCAGGTAGAGAAGGAAACAGAGAAAGAGAAGCAACTCCTCATAGTGTGAAACCAATCTCCCAATTGGCGTTTATTGGATAAAAAAGTTTTAAAAACATTTGCGCAAAAAGTTAAAATGTGGCTTGTCTACCGAAGCCACATTTTAACTTTTTGCGCAAATGTTTTTAAAACTTTTTTATCCAATAAATTCCAATTGGGAAATTGGTTTCACACTATGAGGAGTTGCTTCTCTTTCTCTGTTTCCTTCTCTACCTGAGCTGCCGTGGATAAGGACCTCCTATAGAAGTTTTGCCACCGCTTACTTTTTAAACCTGGCACTTCCATCAAGCTGCAGGTAAGCGACTGCATTGATACCTGGAGGCACGGTCCAGTGAGACTCAGCAGACCGCAACATACCCACTATCTATCCGGTGTATCCGGTACAAGCCCTGTCGACCCACTCCGAGAGGGGTGAGTCCATCAGCTCTGGTAAGAGTACCCACCTTTATCGTTTTCCTTAGAGCTTGTTAAGCCGACCACACACCTTGAATATCTCCAGTGACATACCACATCTAGCGAAGACACTGCAAACTGAACTGTTTTGTTATTTTGCCCTTATTAGCAGGACTACTTGTATATTGCCTCATGAGTATACTGTTTTTTGAATAGATGGTTGATGTAGGTATGTGTTGAAAGGGACCACTCCCCATGTCAGTACAAGGGGTTGTTCCTCTTGTTTTTTGTCCATTGGTCTGGATATACGGTTAGACCAGCTATATACCAAATATTTGGTTTAGCTTTGCTGTCTATGGATTAGCAGTGTACGCCCTCACCTATGGGAGTGTATGTGACATTTGCTTAAGGGTCAGTACTATACAACCTCCTTTTTCATCTGTTACACTCCTACCATATCCCCCAGAAAGCTGTTGCTGCATTTTTCAACACACTAATAGCCTGTGTTACACAAGGCCGTGACTCCTAAAGGAGACCGAGTAGGAGCTTGCTTTGATCCGGGGTTGATTTGTCCTCTGTCCACGGGTTATTGGGGTTCAAACACCCAGCACTCCCCCGCCTTCCCCATATGATATAATTTTCACATTTATTATTGTTGTTTTTATTTATATTTTTATTACTTAACGCAATTTTCAATCACTTGAATGTTTGTATACACCAGCGGAGCAATCCAGCTGGCGCCCTCACTTACAGGGCTAACTATCATACTCCTGGCTCACAGCAGTTCCCATAGGCTGTTTTACTCCAGTGGGACCCCATGTGAAAATCAGGGACACTTGTTTATCTATCTCAGCGCTGCACTTGTGTATATTTATTTACTACCCCAACCTCTTGTGTCACTGAGGTACGTCCATAAGAAACCGTCACAGGAACCAGGGGGTACTCCCTGGTATCCCCATGGATACACACTACGCGCAGAGTTTTATTTACGGGGCCAAGTCTCCCAATCACCCTGGCATGTACCAGTGTTACCATGCTCCCGGAGTCTAGTAGGGCCCTGGCAGGAAGGTGGTTCACCCACACTTCACACTCGAACCGTCCTTCAGCCAGATCAAGATGAGTGGTACACGCTCTTTGCACATAGAAGGAGCTTCTCCGACCAGTCCCGCAATCCATCGGCTCCTCCTGAAGTGGGCATTGTGCCCGGGTATGCCCCCAGGACTGACATCGCCAACACTGTAGGCCTCCCATCCTCGGGACAGGAACCAACCTTCGAGGTTCTGCAGAAGATGGTGCAGGGTTGCGGGTTCCAATGTCTAGCAGGGCTTCTCTCCTAGGTGCTGTGGCCGGTCTTGTTGCCCTTGGTGTGGGTTCCCGACGTTTGGCAGGCCCAAGCAGGTCCTCCACCATGGTGTACCTTTCAACCAACTCAACCAGCTGGTCAGCGGTTGCAGGGTCTCCATGGCTTACCCAGCGCTGTAGGTCATCTGGCAGGGACCGCAGGTACCAGTCCATCACCACCCGTTCCACCATTTGTGGGCCTGACAGTTTTTCTGGCTGCAGCCATTTTTTAACCAGCTGTATCAGTTCATGCATTTGGGACCTGGGTGGTCGGTCAGGTTTGTACCGCCAGCGATGCACCCTCTGAGCCCGGACAGCCATGGTCACTCCTAGGCGGGCCAGGATCTCTGTCTTCAGCTGCTCATAGTTGCTGATATGTTCAGTTGGGAGGTCAAAGTAGGCCTTTTGCGGGTCACCGGTGAGAAAAGGAGAGATAATGCCGGCCCATTGGTCACGGGGCCACCCCTCTCTCTCCGCTATCCTCTCAAAGGTGGTGAGAAAAGCCTCTACGTCATCGCTGGGTGTCAGTTTTTGTAAGAAATGGCTGGCTCTCACAGACACTTGGTTGCCAACGGCAATGACCGATTGTTCTCGTCCCTGAGCCAGCCGCTGCACTGCCTCCTGTAAGGCAGTCACCTGTGTTTGAGTGGACTCCTGCTGAGCAGTAAACTGGGCGGCTAGCAACCGTGTGTTTTCCTGCTGTGCAGCTATAGCCTGTGCCAGGGCCTGCTGCTGCTGAGCCATCGCTTCCTCATGGCGACGGTTTGCATCTGCTGAAGCTTGCTGCTGGGTCACGGTGGCTTGCGCCAAAGCCCTGATGACCTCCTCCATGCCTTTACCTGCTGTTTGCAGCGTCTGAGCTGACTTCACCACGACATGCCATTTGTACACTGTCTCTTTAAATGTCAGTTTAGTTTTAAACGGTTTTTGCGGCTGCAAATGCACTTTTGCCAGCATCCAAGACACCAGTTGTGAACTTTGGGGACAATAGCTCCACGGGATTAAGTGCATAAACCGTCAGTTTTATAATAAAAGACATTTATTTGTAAGAAAAATCTAAAATAAGGCTTTCTTCAGCGCACAGGTAAAGTACAAAAACAAAGTCCGCTTATCTTCAGCATAACAGAAAATCAGCTTATCTTCAGCACAAAAACAAAGTTAAGGAAAACACATACAGTTTTGCAGCAGGTTCTTTTAGCAGCCTCCAGACGTCCACACAGCTCAACCAACAGGTGTAATCACCTACTCCTCCTCACACCAACAACTCTTCCCTACTTCCTGTCTTATGAGTTGTCTTCCTGGAGGCCCTTAACCCCCTGTGCGCTGAATCATTGTGGTCAGGAGGGAGGCTCTTTTCCCACCCGAATATCTCTTCAGAGCCTCCCAAATTCCGGGTCCCAAATAACTATTATTAACCTAGAGAGGACTGCGAGTCAGTCCTCTCCTGCTCGGCTACTCCCGGAATCCCTCATCCATTTTGGGTGACCCCCTGAGCAACGCTGCGACTCCTTTAAAGGGACCACAGCCCAAATACTGGTGCTATATAGCACCCGTCCAGGACCCAACCTTGGCGTCCTGTACAATACAAATAAAAATGTATTTTTTAACAAAATGTTCGATCTTTTTTTATTTATGGTGCAAAAAAAACAAAAACCAGAGGTGATTAACCGCTTCCCGACCGCCCACTGTATATATACGTCCTCAGAAGGGCAGGC
>JAQSEC010003620.1:0-10994 GCA_028564925.1 Lithobates sylvaticus
TCAAATTCTGATTTCGTATTAGTCATTGTCTTTTGACTAAAATGGAATTTTAGTTTTAGTCATATTTTAGTCATCTGAATTGTTTAAATTTTAGTTGTATTTTAGTCGACTACAATAGTGTTAATATTTTTCGATATAGTTCGATTACATTAACACTGCTCGACACATCTGCACATGCACCAGATTTTAAAAGATGGTGACGCTTATGAAGGTGTGGGGCCATCATTACAGGGACTGAAGTTCCTTAATAAGCCTCACTTATTAACCCCTTCCTGCCCAGCCTATAGCAGAATGACGGCCGGGCGGTGGTTCTGTTATCCTGACTGGGCGTCATATGACGTCCTTCAGGATAATATGCCGCTGCGCGCCTGTGGGGGCACGCATATTGGCGAACGGTGGAGCGGTGTGTCAGTCTGACACACCGCTACACTGATCTCGGTAAGGAGCCTCCTGCGGAGGCTCTTTACCACGTGATACGCCGTGTCCAATCACGGCTGATCACGATGTCAACAGAAAAAGCCGGTGATCGGCTTTTCCTCACTCCCGTCTGAGAGACGCGAGTAGAGGAGAGCCGATCGGCGGCTCTCCTGACAGGGGGTGTCTGCGCTGATTGTTTATCAGCACAGCCCCCCTCAGATGCCCGTACTTGATCACCAGGGACTCCACTAGGACCACCAGGGAAGTGGGCAACATGTGGATGGCCAGGTATGTACCCCATGTGAAAATGATGCCCAATCTGTGCCAGTCAGTGTCCACAAATGGGCACTGACTGGCACCATTATGTACCCAAAAAAATCAATGATACCCAGCAATGCCATCCATCAGTGTCATCAGTGCCACCCGTCAGTGTCTAGCAGTGCCACCTTTCAGTGCCCATCCATGCCCATCAGTGCCCACCTATCAGTGCCCATCAGTGCACACCAATTACACCTATCCATGGCACCCATAAGTACCCATCAGTGCCACCCATAAGTGCCCATCAGTGCTGCCTATGAGTGCCCATCAGTGCCACCTATGAGTGCCCATCAGTGCTGCATACCAGTGCCACCTATAACCTTTTTTTTCAAAATTTTCAGTCTTTTTTTATTTGTTGTGCAAAAAATTAAAATCGCAGAGGTGATCAAATACCACCAAAAGAAAGCTCTATTTGTGGGAACAAAATTATAAAAAATGACTGCGCAATTGTCATTCAAAGTGCGACAGCGATGAGAGCTGAAAATTGGCTTGGGCAGTAAGGTGTCTAAGTGCCTGGTATTGAAGTGGTTAAACTATGGCATGTTTTTTTTCCCATTTCTGACCACACTCCTTTTTACCTTTTTTTTGAGGCATGCCACGAAGATGTTACTCTTCAATTTCAATGAATTGGGATTTTCCCAAAAATGTATTATATTTTTATATCATTGAATTAAATGTCAATGTCATTTTGATTTATAATACATCATTCCTCAACGGGTTCTTTGATTTTAAAACTGCTCCTTTGTTTTGCATACTCCTTTTGTATGTGTGAATAAATTATTTTTGAATATAAGAAAACAAAGATGTTTGCATTAAAATAAACACAAAGCAAAAAAATAATGTTTTAAATTACAGTATTTTATGATTTAATTTTGAATATGTCATGTTTTGTTCTAAATGTTTAAGGTCTGCATAGCTAGATCTTGTATTAAATAAATTTCATATAATAAAGTGACAACTTTTAAATGGGTTTTGCAGCACAATCTGTTATCGGCCTGCATGTATTGTCACTATGCTCAGATCTATACTGTCCTCTATTTTTCAAAGGAACATCCATTTTTCTCTGCTGGCTCTCAGACCGATATTATTTTATGCAGTGCATGTTATGGTTGGAAGTGAATGATAGATTATGTCTTGCAATAAGGGAATCTAGTGTATAGTGAGAAAAAGGAAGACAGCGTTGTGAAGGTTCTCATTTATCCAGGTCATGGTATAGCTAGTAATAGTCACTCTCATTCCACTGGACTTGTTCTGTAATGTGGAAGACATTTCTCATCATCACTGGATTATAAAAAAATAGAGCACCTTCGGTAATGTTTTTGGACAATCAACATCTGCCTTGACCCAATAATGGCACCAGGTGACTGAGTTACTAATTATGCCGCGTACGCACGATCGGAAATGCCGCCAACAAAAGACTGATGAGAGCTTCTGGTCGGAAAATGCGACCGTGTGTATACTCCATCGGACTTTTGCTGGCGGCATTTCCACCAGCAAAAGATTGAGAGCAGCTTCTCTATTTTCTTGGTCGGAAAAAGTTCCTATCCGAAAATGCCTTCGTCTGTAGCAATTCCGACACGCAAAATTCCTACGCATGCTCGGAAGCATTTAAATTCCATTTTCTCGGCTCATCGCAGTGTTGTACATCACCACGTTCTTGACGGTCGAAAGTTCAGAGAACTTTTGTGTGACCGTGTGTATGCAAGCCAAGCTTGAGCGGAATTCCGTTGGTAAAACCAAGCAAGATTTTTCCGATGGAAATTCTGCTTGTGTGTACAGGGCATAAGGCTCTAATGCCGCGTACACACGGTCGGAATTCTCGTCGGAAAAATCTCTGATGGTTTTCCCATCGGAATTCCGACGGAATTTCGCTCAAACTGTCTTGTCTACACACGGTCACACCAAATTCCGCCGGTCTGTAACACAGCGGCATAAAACACGTTCAACAGCACTATAGAAGGGAAGTTTAATGCTTCTGAGCATGCGTTGAATTGTTTCCGAGCATGCGTCGGAATTTTACGTGTCGGAATCGCCTACACACGATCGGAAAGTCGGATAGAAAGCTCCCATCGGACTGTTCCATCGGAAATTCCGACCGTGTGTACGCCGCATAAATGTTGGGAGTATGCTCCCAAAACTGACAAAGTCACTTGGACCATTGGCGAAACACATCTTAAATATTACAGGCCAAATCCAATTTAAAGCATCTACTACAGATACTCCTCGTTTAACGACCACTCAGACTTACGACCAGCTCTCCCCACCCAAACGACGCACTGTACATCATTGTATTATACAGTACAGAATTTTGTGTTCTGTACTTATGCAAATTAAAACAACGTTATTGAGCTGGAGTTTTGTGTTTAGACCTTTTTTTCACAATACAGTACAGTAGTTAACCGCTTCCTGACTGGTGCACGACAATGGCACGGACGGGCATAAGGGCGTACAGGTATGTCCCTTTGAATTTGCCGCCGTGCCATCGCGTGCGCGCCAGCCGGTCGGGAGCTTTATGAGTCCGATCACGAGTCCCGCGGACTCGATTGCCGCAGGGATATCCGCGATCGTGTCACGGGGAGGAAGAACGGGGAGATGCTGAAGTAAACAAGCATCTCCCGTTCTGCCTAGCAACAAGTGACACTGATCTCTGCTCCCTGTGATTGGAGAAGAGATCAGTGACCTGTAAAACACAGCCACGCCCCCCACAGTTAGCTACACGCCCCTAGGACACACTTTACCCGTACACTGCCACCTCCTGGTTAACCCCTTCACTGCCACTGCCAGTGTCATTTACACAGCAATCAGTGCATAGCACTGATTGCTGTATAAATGATAATGGTCACAAAAATTGGTCAAAAATGTCCAATGTGTCTGCCATAATGTCGCAGTCACAATAAAAATCGCTGATCGCCACCATTACTAGTAAAAAAAAAATATTAATAAAAGTGCCATGAAACTATCCCCTATTTTGTAAACGCTATAACTTTTGCGCAAACCAATCAATAATCGATTTAATATAATAATAAAGCGATTTTTTTTTTTACCAAAAATTTGTAGAAGAATACGTATCGGCCTAAACTGAGGAAAAACATTTTTTTTATATATTTTTTGGGGATATTTATTATAGCAAAAAGTTAAAAATAATGCGTTTTTTTCAAAATTGTCCTTTTTTTTTTTTGTTTATAGCGCAAAAAATAAAAACTGCAGGGGTGATCAAATACCACCAAAAGAAAGCTCTATTTGTTGGAAAAAAAGGACGTCAATTTTGATTGGGAGCCACGTCGCGCGACCGCGCAATTGTCAGTTAAAGCGACGCAGGGCCAAATCGCAAAAAGTGGTCTGGTCTGGTCTTAAGCCAGCAAAATGGTCCAGCCTGAAAGTGGTTAAGAAAGCTTAAAATATTGATTACTTGTGGCTCCTCATTTAACAACCAATTTGTTTGATGACCTGGTCAGTGGAACGGGAAGCTGGTCATTAAGTGAGGAGAGTCTGTATTAGCTATAACATTGCATCCATTTGTTTGCCAGCTTGTCTTAACATCTAAATATACATCTAAACTCGTCGTCTAACACTTTTTGTAATAAATGCTCCTCCTGCAAAGAGGATAATGGATATTTACCTCTCCTGTTGCCTATGACCTGAAATGCCATTCCAATGATTGAAGAAACTGACACTTCTGGAAGTGTCAATTTTCTCTGTCCAATGCTGAGCTTAGTGTTTTCTCCCATTCACCCCGATGTCACTACACAAAGCAAGATAGTAACTATTATATTCATTTTGGAGACAGAATTAATTTCAAACTTAACAACAGAGTTGCTTTAGTTTATGAGTAAGGGCTCCTTTAGTGTGAAACATGTCAACACATCTCCTTCAGGTTTGGTATTGTGAGGTTTTATTTGTGGATATCGTTTCAACAAAGGCTAGAGTTACTACAGTTTGCAGCTATCCATTTGTTTGATTGAAGGGTCATTTTAAAGTATAACTAAGGCTGAGTTCACATCTCCGTGCGGAGCAGCTCACAGCATGGGTTCCGGGGCATCCCTGTTCACCGCTTCCGGTCCGATTTTGGTCCAGATTTTTGGCTGAATTCGGACCTGAAATGGACCAGAAGATGCACAGGACCCCTGTGCAATTTGCTCGGCAGCCATCCCGGAGTTGTGTGAACCGGCTCTATTGAGAACTGGTCACAGGCTCCTGACTTGCGAGTTGGAGGCGAGGAAAATTTTTCACTTTTTGTCATGTTACAACCAAAAACGTAAATGTATTTTATTGGGATTTTATGTGATAGACCAACACAAAGTGGCAAATAATTGTGAAGTAGAAGGAAAATTATAAATGGTTTTCTAAATGTTTTACAAATAAATATCTGAAAAATGTGGTGTGCATTTGTATTCAGCCCCCTTTACTCTGATACCCCTAACTAAAATCTAGTGGAACCAATTGCCTTCAGAAGTCACCTAATTAGGAAATAGAGTCCACCTGTGTGTAATTTAATCTCAGTATAAATGCAGCTGTTCTGTGAAGCCCTCAGAGGTTTGTTGGAGAACCTGCACAAACAGCATCATGAAGGGCAAGGAACACACCAGACAGGTCAGGGATAAAGTTCTGGAGAAGTTTAAAGCAGAGTTAGGTTAAAAAAAAAAAAATATCCCAATCTTTGAAACATCTCACGGAGCTCTGTTCACTCCATCATCTGAATATGGAAAGAATATGGCACAACTGGAAACCTACCAAGACATGGCCGTCCACCTAAACTGACAGGCCGGGCAAGGAGAGCATTCATCAGAGAAGCAGCCAAGAGGCTCATGGTAACTCTGGAGGAGCTTCAGAGATCCACAGCTCAGGTGGGAGAATTTGTCCACAGGACAACTATTAGTCGTGCTCTCCACAAATCTGCCCTTTATGGAAGAGCGGCAAGAAGAAAGTCATTGTTGATAGAAAGCCAAAAGAAGTCCTGTTTGCAGGTTGTGAGAAGCCATGTGGGGGACACAGCCAACATGTGGAAGAAGGTGCTCTGGTCAGATGAGACCAAAATTTTACTTTTTGGCCTAAAAGCAAAATGCTATGTGTGGCGGAAAACTAACACTGCACATCACCCTGAACACACCATCCCCATCAAGAAACATGGTGGTGGCAGAATCATGTTGTGGGGATACTTTTCTTCAGCAGGGACAGGGAAACTAGTCAGAGTTGATGGGAAGATGGATGGAGCCAAATACAGGGCAATCTTAGAAGAAAACATTTTAGAGTCCGCAAAAGACTTTAGACTTGGGCGGAGGTTCATCTTCCAGCAGGACAGCAACCCTAAACATACAGCCAGAGCTACAATGGAATGGTTTAGATCAAAGCATATGCATGTGATGCCCCGGTTGAAGTCTGTATTAGACGAAACGCATTGGGCGAGGTTACACCTATTCCCACACTGCTTTTTTAATCGTGATTACTTTTATTTGTTCTTGTTTACTTTGATGGTTTTTATGAATAAAACCTTCCTATTTTGACCTGCACTATCGGAGCCCCCTTTTTTTCTTTTCTTCCTTTCCACGGTTGGAAAAACATCTGGGGAGCACCTTGTGTGAGTTCTCATCACACTAGTTGTGGTGATAGAACACTGGTTCCAGTTTCCTTTTCGCTTTGGGTTTCTCCTCCTGGGTTTGCGGTTCTAGCTTCCTGGTTGTGGTCTGCTTCTCAGTTCGGTCATCCTTGGTTGGATCGTCTGCATCGCCTTGGTGAAGTTGAGACAGGATTAGCAGATTCTATTAGGCTGCCTTCAGGAGTCCAGGGAATGCCCAGTCTGACGGCTGTTTGAGCCCTCCCATGCCCGTTTGATCCTCTGTCACTGACAGGGGGTCCACTGGTTCTGGTAAGCGCATATCTGTTATAGTTCCATCTCAGAATGTGTTTATGAGAAGATTGGTTTCAAGACACCCATGTCCTGATATCACCATTTCACTGTTTTTGGGACATTTATATTGTGTTTATTCCATTCATCACATTGGACTATTCATAGTTTATTAGTTTATCACATCGAGTTATCTTTGAGGATTATAGATTTGATTATTCTATTTATCACATTGGACTATTCATAGTTTATCACATCGAGATATTTTTGTGTATCACAGATTTGGTTTATATTGTAGACTGACATCACCATTTGGTGCACATTGATTTGGTTTAATTTTTTCACATTGATTTCAGCGCTACACTTTCACCCCCACTGTTTTCAGAATTTTTGTCATATTCTAGTGTAGCTGCTTTGTATTTTTTGTTTTGTTCACTTATGAGTTTAGCGCAATCACCTTTTTTCTATTTTACATATGCATGTGTTAGAATGGCCCAGTCAAAGTCCAGACCTAAATCCAATTGAGAATCGGTGGAAAGACTTGAAAATTGCTGTTCACAGACGCTCTCCATTCAATCTGACAGAGCTTGAGCTATTTTGCAAAGAAGAATGGGCAAACATGTCACTCTCTAGATGTGCAAAGCTGGTAGAGACATCCCCAAAAAGACTTGTAGCGGTAATTGCAGTGAAAGGTGGTTTTATAAATTAGTGACTCAGGGGGGTGCTTTTTTTTTCTGTTTTCTTTTTTTTTTTGGTAATACACACACACTTGTATTGCAGGAATACAGTTTTCTTTGCTTTGCTGATGAGCAAAGCGTTTTTTTATTTCTTTTTTTATTTCTTTTCTTTTTTTATTGTAAAGAAAATCTACTGTAACAGAAAGAACTTTAAATCTGATAGTATATGGGGAAAGAGGGGCCAATGGGACTTTAAATGAAGCATGTCAATTGAAAAATAAATAAATGAAGATAGTAAAACCATGCGAGTGGGTAAACTGATTTAATTTAAAGTCAAAGACCCCTAGGGGTGGTCCTTAAAGTAAATGACCCCTAAGGGTAGTCCATGATTATAAAGCATACAGTATTGTAAATGCAAATATAATTAAAGAAAGAACATATATTGTAGTCATAATCATCAGAGGATCTAGGTGCAAACAAATCAATGGACATACAGAAATGCAATTCATAATAGAAATACACAAATTAAAAAATTGCCAATCAGAGTAACAATCGCATGAGATGAGTACAAACTCTACGAAACAAAGTTGATAATATCAGGGATTAAAATAGACTTGATTAAGCATCCTAAGTTTGAAAACCCGACGCGTTTCTTGGCTTCGTGCCAGTCATCAGGGGTGGGATGCATATTTGATGCTAAAAAAGCAAAAGGATATAACAGATATTAAATATATGTGGAATCTCAGCTAAAGAGAAAAGGGTATCAGCTTGATCTGTTTGATTGGAAAAGTTAATTACAAAATAGCCCAAAGTGGGCAGAACTTCCAGCAGTGGGATCTGTTATGGCCTAGGGTGCAACTGTCTCATCCGGGGTTGAGGTAGGATTCCGACCAACCCCCCAACAGTTGATATCTGTCAGGGGGCGGGCCAGGGAGAACAAGAGCCAGCCGATCCAGACGCCCTCAACACTGGTCCACTTAGTTTGAAAAATGTATGTGTTGACCCAATCTGAAAAAAAATTACAAATAAAATGGGAGTGGAGGGATGAATGAGTGGAAGAAAGAAAAAAAAAAAAAAAAGGGGTTTGGGTGTGTGCCTGAAAGGTGAGTGTTGGAATCAAAGTATAATGAATAAGTGTGGACTAATTGCTGAATAAATGTGTAATGAGCACTTGAAGGATAATGAAATGTTAAAAAGTTAAAAAGTGAATAAAAAAAAAAAAAAAATTCTAAATCGCCCAATGGGAACATGTGGAAATGTATGTGCAGTGCTCAAAAACAATAAATATGTGTGTGCATTAGAGGAGCAATAAACTGTTACCTTTGTGTTGAATGACAACTGCTAAAAAGAAGTGCCATTGATTCTGTTTGCATGCATACCCTTTGATGATTATGATTACAATACATGTTCTTACCTTGATCATACATGCGTTTACACCACTGCATGCCTCAAAACCATGGACCACCCTTTGGGGTCTCTGACCTTAAATTAAACCCAACCAATTTACCTACTCGCATATGTTTATTTATATATTTCTTTTTCAATTGACATGCTTCATTTAAAGTCCCATGTGCCCCTCTTTTTCTATATATATATATATTTAAATCTGATAGATCAACACAAAGTGGCACATAATTGTGAAGTAAAAGGAAAATGATACATTTTTTTTTTTTTTTTTTTTTAATATGTGAAAAGTGTGGCGTGCATTTGTATTCAACAAATGCACGCCACACTTTTCACATATTAAAAAAAAAAAAATGTATAATTTTCCTTTTACTTCACAATTATGTGCCACTTTGTGTTGATCTATCAGATTTAAAGTTCTTTCTGTTACAGTAGATTTTCTTTACAATAAAAAAAGAAAAGAAATAAAAAAAGAAATAAAAAAACGCTTTGCTCATCAGCAAAGCAAAGAAAACTGTATTCCTGCAATACAAGTGTGTGTGTATTACCAAAAAAAAAAAGAAAACAGAAAAAAAAAAGCAATAACTGAAAGGAAATGCACCCTTCTTGTTCCATCAACAGCTACATTTACCGGTATCCCTTCCATAGAGATTTAGGAAAGCTCAGGAACACGCTATATATTATTTTCTTGGCAAATAAAGAGACATCATCTCAAATACAGTTTTAGTTGTGCAAATTAATCTATGCACCTTCATCTCAAAATGTAATAATCTAAATGAGTTTAGGGTTCACGCAGAATATAACATTTTGCATACCATTATATAATTTATATTCCAGCACAATCACAAAATTAAAATATGGAAAGCATTTTATTCAATGATGTTTTTGTCTTATCGAATCCATTGTTATCTAATTGATGTCTAAATTAATGGTTAAGGTTATGACATTAGGCATCACCTCCAATATGAATAAAGCCTGGCAATCTTTTATGTATGGCCGCTGTGGTGTCCTGAGGTTATGAATGTGTTTGTCATATCTAACTCTTCTACAGGCTAGCCAACTACGACTGCCATGGTAACAGACAAGTCCTATGGTGGCACACAATGCTAGAGACCTTTATTATGAATGGTACTCCACTATGAAGGCTCAATGGAGCACACATAGGTTTTCTAACTATTCCCTACTCTATCCAAAATTAGGAAAAAAAAATGTAGGTCTTTAACCCTAACAGAGAAAGTCTTGTCCCCCTCCTGGCCGTGCTGTCTGCTAAAGGTGTTTGAATCACAATAATGGATGGACAAAATTACAAATCCATTGGTAGATAATAGACATGTGCAATTCGTTTCGTTTTTTTTTTTTCGTTTTTCGTTATTTTCGTTCATTCGTTATCATACGAATGAACGAACGATTCGCAAATTTTTTTTTACGAATAACGAATCGTTCGAATCGAACGAATCCGAAAATAACGAAAATCCGAAAAAAACTAATTAGAAACAACGAATGTATGAATGAAGAAAATCCGAAAAACGAAAACCGGAACAACGAAAATGAAAATGAACGAAAAAATTCGTACATTCGTAACTTTTTTTTTTTTGTTGAATTGGTAATTTTCCGTGTCTCTTACAATGGTGCTGCTTAACGTGCCTCGAATGGATTGAACGAAAAAATTTGTACATTTGTAACTTTTTTTTTTTTCCGATTCGTAATTTTCCGTGTCTCTTACAATGGCGCTGTTTAACGTGCTTCGAATGGATTGAACAAAAAAATGTGTACATTCGTAACTTTTTATTTTTTTTTCGAATCGTAATTTTCCGTGTCTCTTACAATGGCATTGCTTAACGTGCTTCGAATGGATTGAACGAAAAAATTCGTACATTCGTAACTTTTTTTTTCGATTCGTAATTTTCCATGTCTCTTAAAATGTAATAATAGCATACACATTACATAAAATTAGGAATTATGCTCCGATTACGAATCTACGAATGTATGAATAAATACGAACGCGTCCGAATTTCAAATAAACGAATAAACGAAAATTAAACTAACGGAAAAACGAATCAACGAAAAAATAACTCTTACGAAAATACGAATTGTTACGAATACGAACACCGACGACTTACGAATGTACGAATCGTTACGAATCAACGGAAACGAAAAAAACGAAACGAACATAAACACATTTTTTTGTTGTGCACATGTCTAGTAGATAACACAATCCACATACAGTTTGTGTTTTCGGATTTAAATTTAGCATTTTATCACATGAGGGTTTAATTAAAAGAGAAGTATGGGTTTGTTTGTTTTTTATTCATACTTACCTCGGTGGGTGGAGCATC
>JAQSEC010002837.1:0-10983 GCA_028564925.1 Lithobates sylvaticus
AAACCCAGTGCACATTTCTATTTTTGCATCTTGGTTGTTCAATCAAGATCATACACAATTTGATGTTTTTACACGGGTTGATCATAATTTGTGTCTTTTATTTGCTAATGACAACTAATTAGATAGTTTAGAACACACACACACAGTTTGCACTAACACAGGTTCATTTCCTTCACAGTGCTTTTTGGGGGATTATTTATAATCCTCAATGCAGGGTCTCACACTTCACAATCACTATAAAGTATCTCACAAAAGTGAGTACACCCCTGCCATTTTTGGAAATATTTTATTAGATATTTTCATGTGACAAGACTGAAGGAATGACACTTTGTTACAATGTAAAGTAGTGAGTGTAAAGCTTGTATAACAGTGTAAATTTGCTGTCTCCTCAAAATAACTCAACACAGCCAATAATGTTTAAACCATGTTTCCATTGATGTCATCTGCCCTAATGATGTCTCAGAAATGTTAATCCATTGACATGGACTTTATCACATTTGTTTTTTAAGTAGTGTTGGTTATACACTTTAATACTTGTTTAGTACATTTAAGCACTGCATTTTTTCTTTTTTTGGGTGTTTGTCTTCTGCTATGCTGGCTGCTAGAATTCCTTATTTTAACACAGCGCGGTTTATGCTTTTAATATAGTTTCAGAGCTCCTGCTCTGCCACTGCCTTTCCTGACCCCACTGCCTTCAAGTTGCTGAGAATGTCTTCTCCCCTGCACTCCTGCAGCTGCACTCTCAGGGCTCCACAAAGCAGTGAGAGCTTCCCAAACTCTACAACACGTCTATCTGTCCGCACACCCTGCAACAGCCCACTGACTGTATGGTTGTCTCCCGCTTTTTGCAGGTATGACAAAAGGCAAACGTTCCGCAAATATACCTCGCCCCTTGGCAATAACAGTTTTGCTAAGTCATCTCCTAGTAAGCAGATTCCACATCCAATATGGCAACGCAAACAACTTCCCTCACTCCAGGTGTGCTTTGGAGGCAGGAACTTTGGCATTTGGAGGGATGGGGAGAGGGGGTGGTTGTAGGTGGGATTGGGGGGGTACATTAAGAGGATTTATGCTAGAAGGAGGGTTGGGAGGGGTTTGCTAGGAGGGGGGATTTGTGTCAGGAGGCAGGATTTATATGGTGGTGGGGGCGGGGGGATAGGAGAATTTGTGCTACAAGGAGGGATTGGTGAGTATGTGAGTGATGAGGAGTGTTTGTGCTGTGTAGATTATTTAGGAGGGGGTGGAAGAGTATTTGTACTAAAAGGGGCTAATTAGGGGATTTGGTGAGTAGGAGGGGTAGTAAGGGCAAGAGGGCAAGGGCAAGAGGATTTGTGCTGGGAATGGGAACTTGGAGGGGGAGGGAGAATTTGTGCTGGGATTTAGGTGGATTTAGAGAGGAAGGGAATCTGGACTAGAAAGGGAATTTGGAGGGGTGTAATAGGATTTGGGTGGGCAAATTGTGTTGGGAGAGGGGATTGGGATGGAGAAGACCCATGCTAGAAGAGGGGAGGGGTTTTGTGCTGGGGGAGGTGAGTGTGCAGATTAGTGCTGGATTTTTTTTGCGGGGGGAGAGAGTGCTTATTTTAGCTGAAAGGGTAAATCGGGGTAGACAATATTGGTTGAGGGAGGAATTTTGCAGGCTCCTGACCCCTACACCAAATGACACATACCCCTGCACTCTTTTGACTTTGTTCTCCTCATCCTACTGTACGTTACGCACTCTTGTCCCCATGCATTCTGTGCATTACATATGACTGACTTAGTTACTTACTAACATATTCTGGACCCTGCACTCTGCATTATGTAATCCTAAACCTGACACTGACTGCAGTATTCTGTGCATTACATATCACTGACTTACTTACTAACATATTCTGGACCCTGCATTACACACCCTGGACCCATGCACCCTGCATTAAGTAATCCTAAAACTGACTGCAGCATTCTGTGCATTTCCCACATTCCGATCCCTAAACACATTGCATTACACACTCCGAGCCCTGCACTCTGCCTTACATACTCCTGCACTATATACTCTATATTGTACATTACATACTTCTCACTAAATTGTTATTTGTCTCCACAGTTACCGGTTGCTGTGCATGTTTTTTTTTAAGGTAGGCTCAGAAAAAGTGTTAGCTTTTTGTCTATTTGCAGTGTCAGCAAAACCATAGGGAATGTAAAATGTAAAAAAAATTTTTTTAATGATTGTGCTGAGGTTTAAAAAAACAAAATGGGGCGATCGGACCGACTGACTTCTCATAGATATAATGCCACATCCTTGAATGTCATGAACAAAAAATGAGTATCCCCAGAATGGACTTTAAAGGCATTGATATCTATACAAAAAGTATTAGACGTAATTGAAATGTAACAAAAATATTTATTTAACAGGGCTTTCACACCGGAGCGGTGAGCTTGCAGGATGTTAAAAAACTCCTGAAAGCAGCATCTTTGAACTGAATGGGCACCGCTGCAGAACTGCCAACAAAGCGCCGGTTGCAGCGGCGTTTTGCGGGTCACTTTAACCCTTTTTCGGCCACTAGCGGGGGCTAAAATCGCCCAGCTCGCGGCTGAAAACCCCCACAAAAATGACGGTAAAGAAAATGTGCTGTCAACTAGGAATGTTTTATCTGTGACACCACTACAGTACATTGAAGTGCTTTCAATATAAGGTAAAGTGGTAGTGCTGCGCTGTATGTTAAACTGCAGAGACTAGGTATATCGATAGATTTGCACACATATAAGTGCTAATTGTGCATAAAATAGAGGGTGATATAGATTATGTGCATAAGTCACAGAAAATCGCATAAAAGTGACATAGCTTAAAATTGCATAAAATCGCATAAAATCGCATAAATCGCATAAAATCGCATAAACATCACATTTAATATTAAGTGAATCAGTGAAAGACGTGCATAAGTGCATAAAAATAGAGGCAATGTGGGTTAATCACATAAAATCGCATAAAAATGACATATCTTAAAATTGCATTGAGTCGCATAAAACCGCATAGAACATCACATTGAAATTAAATGAAATTAAATGAATCCGTGATGGACTTGCATAAAGTGCTGTGGTAGGGTAAGCTTATGAAAAGGTAGTTTCAAATATGACACATAAAAATAGTCGCAATAAAAAATTGCCTAGGTACATTGAAACCAATTCAGTGGATATAGATGTGCAAAGGATTTCTTCTTATTACAGTGTCAGCATGACAAAATTGTGTGGGATAAATAATATAAAGGTGCAGGAACAGTCCGTGAAGGTGAACCCTTTCCCTATAGGGCAGAGTGCGATTTGCTATAACACTGATGGTGAATCCTGGTTGGGGTATAACGATATTGGTGCTGGTGGGTGTTATGGCCAGTCGCTGCGGGTGATTCCCGATCCTCCGTGGGATGTAGTAATGGGTGTACCCTTTACAGGTAACAGCGTGTATATGTATATGTTGATTCCCAGGGGGGGCTTCTGTATCCTCTGGCGGGCGGCTCCCTTTAAATCCAGATACTAAACGTCTCCTTTACTGGGATATACTTTCTAATTCAGGTGTATGTGCCTCACAGGATGGATAAGAAGAGGAAGGTCTCGATAGTGTAGTATGTTAAAAATGCGTGGTTTTTATTCAAAAGAAAGCATAAATACAGTAAACTCACATTTCTTACAGGTCAATGTAGCATAGAATAAACGAGCATCGAGCTCGTACCTCGCTTCCGGTATCTAGTATGTCCCGACGCGTGTTCGTCGCGGTCACGTGACTTCATCAGGGGTGATTACTAGATGTCAGAAGTGTCCTTTTATTTTCTATTAATTAACATTGCCGGCGGCCATTTTGTTGTAGTGGTTTCCGCCGGAAGTGCTCCGGCGGCCATTTTTCCTATATCTGGTCGCCGGAAACAGCCCGGCGGCCATTTTAATGGAAGTCTGGGATGTAAACATCAGTTCGGCGGCCAGGATTACTCTCTGGTCGCCGGAAGTAGTTGTTCAGTCATTTTACTGGAAGGGAATGTGTTCTTATAGTGGCAGCTATATCCGGATTAGCAGCCTCCATTCTATATCGTGATTGTTTCTAATTGGACAGCATTGTTTATAAATACAAGGATAAAACCACAGGATAAGAATATATGGGATAAAATTGTGAGCATATTGTAGTAAGAAACGGAGTTTAAAAATATAAATATAATAATTTTATGACATCTTTAATAGAGTTAGATTACTAAAATTGGAAAATATAAAATGTATAAATTATATATATAGGAGGTAAGTTACTCTCTATATAATATTAATGTGGCATTTTCATACGTAAAATTTCTTAGTTTAGAAATATCTTGGTTTAAAATATATATACCGGAAGTGACGTATTTTGCTCATAATATAGCATGCATGTATATATAAATATATATATATATATATATATACATATATATGGAAAAATTATAAAAACATATCTGTGTCTAGAAAGGATGTATACAACAAAGGTTGTATTCCGAACCAGATTAGGTGAGCAGATAACAGTTGGAAAGGTGATTTGAAGAGAGAGTATAGGGGTGGCTGGGTAAAAATAAATCTAAAAGTTGCTGATAAAACAATTTAAGTCGAAATCGATGTTTAATCCCTGGGGTACAAAGGTCTCTAGCGTGTGTATCCATTTTGATTCTAACTGGCTGATGGTTCTAACTTTATGTCCACCTCGCCAGTGTCTCTTGTATGCTTCTATTCCCCAGAATTTCATGTGTGATGGATCTTTATTATGATGTGTGGCAAAGTGCCTAGACACACTATGCTTGTCATAGCCTCTCTGGATGTTTTTTACATGTTCCTTAATTCTGATTCGTAGAAGTCTTTTAGTGCGACCCACGTATTGGAGCCCGCAGTCGCACTCTAATATGTAAACAGCTCCCTCAGTATTGCAACAGATGAAGTCTTTGATTTCATAACTGTTGCCTGTACTTGTTGCGGTAAAATCCTTCTTCTTTATGTTAGGGTGCAACCCAGTCTTCAAACAGACAACCAAGAAGAACGCCGGAAAGAAGAGAGGATGCAGAGAAGGCAAGAGAGCCCAAAAGAAAAAGAATATAAAAGGGGAAGGAATCTTTAACTTGAGTAAACAACCCCTGTCCCACGAAGAAATCGGCACCCTAGACAAAGGTCTCAAATATGCTCCCACTAAAAATCTAGATAAATTTCAAACCTACATTGGAATTCAGAAATACATCAGGAAACTAAACATTAAAAAATACATCATGAGCAACCCATACAAACCCAAAATCACTAATAACGACCAGATAATGCACAGCACTTTAAGAAATAGCTCCACTTTTAACCCTCCAATAAAAGACAACAGACATATAGAAGTCTTCAAAAGAATCGTCCTGGAAGAATTAAAAAACCTCAAGATCAAGAAACAAGAAGAACGGAAATACATAAAGAATGGGATTCGAAAACTAACCAAAAGGAAGGATCTTGTAATCCGCCCAGCGGACAAAGGAGGAGGCATTGTCATCCTCTCAAAAGAACAATACAACACTTGCATGAACAACATGCTCAGTGACGAAGAAACATACAAGCTCCTCCCCAGCAACCCAGTCTTCAAATGTAGGAAGGCATTAGAACAGACAGTTCACCTAGGCCTGAAAAAGAATATTCTTAACAAAAAAAGAAGCCAAATACCTGATTCCAGAATCCTGTCGAACGCCCATCATCTACTGTCTCCCCAAAATCCATAAAGACAGCACAAATCCACCACCGAGACCCATAGTGAACGGTATCGATTCACTTATTGCAAGAATGGGCCAATACATCGATCATTTCCTACAGCCTGCTGTACAGAAAACTGAGGCATATCTAAGAGACACAAAACAGATGTTGCAAATCTTAGAAGAGGTCCCCACAGGTAACCAACCCTGGTGGATGGCGACTGCAGATGTGTCCTCACTCTACACTATCATTATGCATCACCAAGCATGCGAGGCTGCTAAATGGGGACTTAGAAAATTCTCCACATTACCATGTAATCAAAGGAAGTATCTAATAAAATGTCTTGACTTCTGTCTGAAAAACAGTTTCTTCTGGTACAATCGCAATCACTACTTCCAGAAAACAGGAGTTGCCATGGGAGCGAAATTCGCACCCAGTGTAGCCGGGCTCTTCATGGCTAGATGGGAAGAAGAACGAGTTTTCTCCAACACTCCGGAAGGCCTGCACACATACAGAAGATACATAGATGACATCGTGATAATATGGCAAGGAAACAAGGAGACACTCCTGTCCTTTTTGGAAGACTTAAATAAGAACGACAGAAATATACAACTCACGTGGGAAATCAGCAAAGAAAAGATAACCTTTCTAGACCTAGAGATCACACAAGAAGACAATATGCTATCATCCAAAACACACTTTAAAGATGTAGATAGAAATAGTTATCTGCCCTTAGAGAGTTGCCATCACAGAAACTGGCTCTGCAACATACCCAAAGGACAACTGATGCGATTAAAAAGAAACTGCACCCACAAAGAAATCTTCAAAGTCCAAGCAACTAAGATGGGACAGAGATTCATAGAAAAGGGATATAATAAGGAGTTCATCCAGAAGAGAATCACGGAAGTAACAAATATGGACCGAAAAATGTTAATCAACGACAAACCCAAACAAACTACCACAGATACAGTACCAATAATCCTTGACTACAATATACAACACAAACAGATGGAAATGATCATTAAAAGGAACTGGAACATACTACTTGCAGACAAGCAGCTGCAAGAAATTCTTCCAAAAATCCCAAAATTTATTTACAAAAGAGCACCAACCCTCCGAGACAGGATAGTTAGGAATATCCCAGACCCACCGAATAAAGGAGGTCTATCGTTTTTTACTGGCAAAGGCTTTTTTCCCTGCAAACGTTGCTACGCCTGCACAAGAACGAAACACCCTAACATAAAGAAGAAGGATTTTACCGCAACAAGTACAGGCAACAGTTATGAAATCAAAGACTTCATCTGTTGCAATACTGAGGGAGCTGTTTACATATTAGAGTGCGACTGCGGGCTCCAATACATGGGTCGCACTAAAAGACTTCTACGAATCAGAATTAAGGAACATGTAAAAAACATCCAGAGAGGCTATGACAAGCATAGTGTGTCTAGGCACTTTGCCACACATCATAATAAAGATCCATCACACATGAAATTCTGGGGAATAGAAGCCTACAAGAGACACTGGTGAGGTGGACATAAAGTTAGAACCATCAGCCAGTTAGAATCAAAATGGATACACACGCTAGAGACCTTTGTACCCCAGGGATTAAACATCGATTTCGACTTAAATTGTTTTATCAGCAACTTTTAGATGTATTTTTACCCAGCCACCCCTATACTCTCTCTTCAAATCACCTTTCCAACTGTTATCTGCTCACCTAATCTGGTTCGGAATACAACCTTTGTTGTATACATCCTTTCTAGACACAGATATGTTTTTATAATTTTTCCATATATATGTATATATATATATATATATATATATATATATATTTATATATACATGCATGCTATATTATGAGCAAAATACGTCACTTCCGGTATATATATTTTAAACCAAGATATTTCTAAACTAAGAAATTTTACTTATGAAAATGCCACATTAATACTATATAGAGAGTAACTTGCCTCCTATATATATAATTTATACATTTTATATTTTACAATTTTAGTAATCTAACTCTATTAAAGATGTCATAAAATTATTATATTTATATTTTTAAACTCCGTTTCTTACTACAATATGCTCACAATTTTATCCCATATATTCTTATCCTGTGGTTTTATCCTTGTATTTATAAACAATGCTGTCCAATTAGAAACAATCACAATATAGAATGGAGGCTGCTAATCCGGATATAGCTGCCACTATAAGAACACATTCCCTTCCAGTAAAATGACTGAACAACTACTTCCGGCGACCAGAGAGTAATCCTGGCCGCCGAACGGATGTTTACATCCCAGACTTCCATTAAAATGGCCGCCGGGCTGTTTCCGGCGACCAGATATAGGAAAAATGGCCGCCGGAGCACTTCCGGCGGAAACCACTACAACAAAATGGCTACCGGCAATGTTAATTAATAGTAAATAAAAGGACACTTCTGACATCTAGTAATCACCCCTGATGAAGTCACGTGACCGTGACGAACACGCGTCGGGACATACTAGATACCGGAAGCGAGGTACGAGCTCGATGCTCGTTTATTCTATGCTACATTGACCTGTAAGAAATGTGAGTTTACTGTATTTATGCTTTCTTTTGAATAAAAACCACGCATTTTTAACATACTACACTATCGAGACCTTCCTCTTCTTATCCATCCTGTGAGGCACATACACCTGAATTAGAAAGTATATCCCAGTAAAGGAGATGCTTAGTATCTGGATTTAAAGGGAGCCGCCCGCCAGAGGATACAGAAGCCCCCCCTGGGAATCAACATATACATATACACGCTGTTACCTTACAGCGGTAAGGTAAGGGTACACCCATTACTACATCCCACGGAGGATCGGGAATCACCCGCAGCGACTGGCCATAACACCCACCAGCACCAATATCGTTATACCCCAACCAGGATTCACCATCAGTGTTATAGCAAATCGCACTCTGCCCTATAGGGAAAGGGTTCACCTTCACGGACTGTTCCTGCACCTTTATATTATTTATCCCACACAATTTTGTCATGCTGACACTGTAATAAGAAGAAATCCTTTGCACATCTATATCCACTGAATTGGTTTCAATGTACCTAGGCAATTTTTTATTGCGACTATTTTTATGTGTCATATTTGAAACTACCTTTTCATAAGCTTACCCTACCACAGCACTTTATGCACGTCCATCACGGATTCATTTAATTTCATTTAATTTCAATGTGATGTTCTATGCGGTTTTATGCGACTCAATGCAATTTTAAGATATGTCATTTTTATGCGATTTTATGTGATTAACCCACATTGCCTCTATTTTTATGCACTTATGCACGTCTTTCACGGATTCACTTAATTTTAAATGTGATGTTTATGCGATTTTATGCGATTTATGCGATTTATGCGATTTATGCGATTTTATGCGATTTTAAGCTATGTCACTTTTATGCGATTTTCTGTGACTTATGCACATAATCTATATCACCCTCTATTTTATGCACAATTAGCACTTATATGTGTGCAAATCTATCGATATACCTAGTCTCTGCAGTTTAACATACAGCGCAGCACTACCACTTTACCTTACTCTACTTTTTTGGGATATGATATTTCCTATCAGTGCTTTGCCGCAGTATTATATTAGCCTTACTTACTCACAAGGCAAGCGCAGAGATACCTACCACACCATATCCCCTGCTTTCAATATAATATACATAAAAAATATTTGCTTTATAATTGTACTTTTTGAAATAATATGTATTGACAGCGCGTTTTTTGCAATGTCATAGATGCACATGTGTGTTTCCTGAAGAACACCCCTGAAGAAAGAATTTATCTGAAACGTCGGGAGAAGGATCACATCACACAGTGTGCTGTAATTTTGGTGTCCTCTATACAGATTTGTATACATTCCAAAACATTTATTCCTTGTCTTAATCATCATGTTTTAAACCTGTTTTGTTAAGTAAATATTTTTGTTACATTTCAATTACGTATAATATTTTTTGTATAGATATCAATGCCTTTAAAGTCCATTCTGGGGATACTCATTTTTTGTTCGTGCTGAGGTTTATATGTGTCTGTGAAACTCTTGCTTGTGGCACAGCAAGTATATTTTGTAGGAACAAGGAAAGACAGGTTTTGTTTAATCATGCCTCTTAAACCCCTCACACTTTTACCAGTCTGGCCACATCCACTTTTTGGTGCGGTGCGTGGAGCTGGCCGCTGGTTAGCTCCACCCTCAAGTGTCCCTCATTCTCAAATTCTAAAGTTGTGAGGTATGCATATGGTACAGAGGGAGACCGGGTCGGATAACGAGACCGGTGTCATATAAGGACACTTGTACAGAAAAATAAATAGCTGTATCGCCCTGTAGACTGTCTGTGGAATGCGTGCTATTTTTCCCTTTTGTCGCAATTCCCTTGCACCTGTGATTTCTATTGCTAACTAAAGGAATCCCCAGTGGGGTACTCACAAAATGGTGCTGTTATAATCCAAGTGCTGACCGTGTTCCTGATGGCAGTAAGAGTGAAGCAAACATGCTATGTGTGCTTTTGGTGGAAAAGACAGGCAAGGAGGCATCATTTGGGAGTAGTGGTGCAGTTACTTTATCCTCCTGAGGCTTTAGACAGGAGGAGAAAGCCTGCTAATTTAATTTGCTTGTGCCAAAACCTGTTAGACAAAGTGGCAGGGGTTACCACAATAAAACCAATAATACCCAATTCCACTTTACATAAAACCACATAGTGTGCTGCACACTGATGTTGCTATCAAAAAACAGCATATATAGAGAAACCCTGTTTTACCTGGCCTACTAAGGGTCCAGGCTTTGCTCGTCATAATAGCCATACTCCTGAAAGATTCTTCAGGGACTGGGAACCATAGAACGCAGTACACAGTATACAGTTCCAGTTTTATCCCACTGGCTAATGATCGATGGAATATAACACAATGGCCAGCAAAGTTGAAGCCCTTGAAGAAAGCACAACAGTTCCCAGCAGACAACAGATTACCTTGATTCTCCAAACATAAGCTCTGATTCAGTAAAAGTCCAGGTCAAGTGAGACAGGGTTAGAAGTTGCTGATGATCTATCTCTTTCAGTCCTGCTGAGACAGTCCCTCTTTTGGTCTCCTTACAAGTGGTGTGAGTACTCTCTATGACGGTCTAATCTCATCAGGCATCCAAATCACATCCTTCCACTGAGAAAGTTCTCAGTCTATTCATACTGTCCTAGGAGATGATCACCATCCATCATCCACTGGGAGTTCCTCCATGAGGGAGATAAAAAAAGCACAA
>JAQSEC010000146.1:0-10999 GCA_028564925.1 Lithobates sylvaticus
CCGGCGAGAAAATCCAGTGAGGAAACGTCCACTCGTGTGTACGAGGATTTGAGATGTTGTTTTGTTCCTTAGCTTTCATCGCTGTTGTTTTCATACTTTCAGGTGAGAACGCGATGGACTGGTCCCATGGCATGATGACCATCTATTTACTGCCAAAGTGGCTGGCTGATTTCCATCGATGTAATTTGAAACTGGTTTTCCAGCAGCTTCCATATATTGAACTGTCAACATGCATTGTTGTTCTCCTATCCCTTGTCATTATGTTTTCTAGGGAGAGATACTCCCATCCATTAGTGACTCAATGTGCCCTCGAGAAGTAGTCCAATGTGGAGGTTTCATCATTTCCGCAAGCAGGGTGTCCTATGTTAGCATTTTTCACACCAGGCCTATAATGTCAGTTATTTGATCAGCGTTATCTTATTGCTCTCTGTACACCTGACAAAAGACCAAACATTGATTTTTATATATATATATATTTATATATACTATATATATATATGTATATTAATATATTATATAATATAATGATGTTATCAATATAGTCTATTAAATATACTTATATTATATATATAAATATACACTTATTCCATATTATTATATATTTATATCATATATATATATATATATATATATATATATATATATATAGTGATATTGGGGTGTTCTTTAGCGATATCTGTGTAGAGCATAACCAGTGAGCGGAGTCCACGCCAGTCATGCGTTTAAGGGCTTGTTGGGCCCACTTTTATTTAAAAAAAAAAAGGAAAAAAAAGAAAACAAAGTTCCACAAATGAAAACAAAAGATGGTTTCCCTCGCAGGGGTTTGAACTGCCAGCAACAAACAAAAGGATATTCAGCCTCCTGGCTTAAACATGCAGCATTGCAAAATACTGAGCCACCTGGCTCTCTTCAGCAGAGGATGCACCACTGCTCAGGCTCCCACATGGAGCTCTCCTGACTACTGTCAGCAAACTCAGACTTAGGTCTCTGGCTAGTTCCGTGCACACTGCACTCTCTGGGTCCTCCCTTGCAAGCCTGGACTCCTCGGGAGAGTGGAGCCAGAATCATGGTCAGGTGTCTATAAATAGCCCAGCACACACCTGACCAGTCAGTGTGCTGGGGGATCCCAAAACCCGGATCAGGATTGGGGATTTCATCCCACCCGGATCTCTAAGAAATCCCCGGGCTCCAGGTCCCAAAGTGGATTTTACATAACATGGAGGAAACTGAAAAGCCAGTTTCCTCCCAAATAAACAAACACCTGGAGCCCCTCACCCCGCCTGGTTGAGTAACCCTGCATCATTTGCTGGTGGTGGTTGGTACCACACTACCACATATCCCCCCCCTTGTTTCGACCCAGAGGGCGGAACACACAAGTTTATTTTGGCACCTCTGTGCCAGCTACCATATTTACAGGAGTCCAATCCTGTCCAACCTCACTTTCTCCTAAAGGGGGAACTCTCTACCCAATGCCTCCTTTGGTGTCTCCCTCTAATCCTCACTGTCACTCTGCTATGATCTTTGATGCGACCTTCCCACTTTTCTTCCGAGTGCATTTCCATAAGCACTTCCTCTCCTGAATTTTAATGGGTGACCCCTGGTCTTTCTATCAACCCTTCTGCCTCCACGCTTCAGGTTCCCAGGTTTCCCAACACCTCTCTTAGCATTTGTTAGGGCAGTGTCTGCAGGAGGGCACACACACCGGAGGTTGGCAATCACCCACGAGAACCTCACAAGAATGCCCACCTCCCATGGTGTCACCCACTCAGCAGGCCAGCTGTCCTACCACTGATCCTTTTTAATACCACCTGGATTTCTATCCAAAACCGAACAGGCGAGCTCTCGTCTGATCCGTATTTATACCAACCTTACTGTACTTTTTACCCATTTTCCTGTCTCAGGGACGTTGTCAGGTTTGTCACATAAACCTATTATTGGACTGGTGAACCCAGTGTCTCACTAACCACCTCTGTCTGAGTCCCGGTCAGGATTTCTGCTGTTTTCTGGTCCATGCTCATTCATTGGCCTTCCATCTCATGTGGTGCTGTATACACGCCCTTCACCGTCACCAAAAACTGATCAGCACCACCCTGAACCATCGCAGCAGAAATGCTTCCGACCCCCACCTGGCTGTTAAGAGGTGAAAACCTCGCAGACATTTTGGGCTCATTTTCCATTTTTCCTCAAACTCTCTCTCATATATTATACCTTCCGGACGTAATCCAGAAGCATACGCAGTGGCAACTTTTAGTAAAACTAGCAAATTCAGAAACAAACCATTCCTGTCCTGTTCTTCTTTGTTCCGTACAGCCTGCCATCTAGTGCTCCCCCTAGTGGTACTCCGCAGTACCAGACCATCAGGACTGCGGTGAGGAGGAGACACACTAGTATGATTGGCTGTACATCCCCAAAGTTCAAGCATCTCTTTTAATGCTTTAGTTACAGCCCAGACCCTTGATCCCAGACCCAAGTCCTTCCTGGTGGGACTGTTTTGACATTACACTGGGAAGCAGACAGACTCATTCGCCGAGACTTGAAGAAGTTGCAACGGTTCAACTGAACATCCTTCCCGCTGGAGGTAATAACCACAGCCTGGTGTGCTCACCCAGGTGCTGCCAGGTTCTGGACTCATATGCAAATTTTCAGGCTCAGCATCAATGAACTGCTCCAGATTATTACTAGTGAAATGTCACTTGGACATCCATGCCGACATTACTTTTGTGGATCATGGGCAAAGTTTCTGCTGTGCGCTCAACCCTCATTTGGTCCATCTTTTCCCACAAGGGTTAACCCCTGCAGCAGCCACCGCACCCTCAGGTATAAGCTGTTCTGCAAGTCCCTTACAGCAGGAGAAACCGTGTCCACCTTATTTTTGGGCATAAAAGCCTTATCTATCAGGGAGATTAGATTTTCACCCCAAACTAGTCCAATTTACTGTATGTGCGCTCCCTTCAGCGGTACTCCTCAGCACCGATCCATCTGCCAAGGGAGACACATGGAGAACAGATTGGCTTAGCTGCAGGACTCATTTACACAAGTCATTGTAAAGTCAGGTCAGGTCTGTGGGTATTACGTATTTTACACAGCAGGGTTGACAGAATACATTCATATTCACCACCATGCTCGGGATGCCGCTATCCACAAACTTCAGCGACCTTTGCACTTTCTACAGGTTGCATTAAACCCACTATTCAACTGCCACCACATTAAGTATTTAGCATTTGTGTTTTTTTGCACTTAAAAAGAAAATAAGACATCACTTAACTTTAATGTTGTGGTTGTTGTCGTTACTGTCTGCTCCAACCAGCCCAGTAGTGACATCACGTTGTCCCAGGGCATCACCTCCTGGCTCCCATACATGAAGTTCACTGGAGATGTCTGGGGACATACTGTGCTGTCTTACCACCAGTTGCTGATGGGCAAACGGCCCCATCTTTAACCACATACGTTTGCTTTGCAAGATACCTGGGGTTTTCCAACAGCAGTACAGTTTCCATAATCATCTAACATTAATAGTTATTTGTACCCTCTTGCAGGCTGTCCTAGCCCACGAGCTCAACTTGAGGAATGGTATACCATTTAGACATATCACTATGCCCCTCTTGAGAAGCTGTGATGTGACACACAGATGGCAGGTTTGACTTTAACCCCTGACTTCTCCCACTGTACAGGGTGCACGACAGGGAAAGTCCCCCAAGAACACCTTTCAGTGGTCCCACTAATCTGGGGGTCACTTTTCACATCATGAAACAGTCTCATAACCGTCTTTTTCCTCATAAACTCATGCATTTCCTGTCATACATTCATTAAAGTCAGTCTTACCCACCGCAGTTCAGCTAGGGTCACCATCTTCACTTGAGTACGGCGTCTCAGACAAGTCCTCTGCTGTACTATTTTACTGGGCAACTCCTCCTGGTGGCCACGGGATGAAACTACAGCAGGTATCTCCCATGTTTAGCACTCCCTTGCCGACACAAAAGGAAACTCCTTCTTGTTGCTAAGGGTGACTGCAGACATAAATTTTCGCACAGGAATTGAGCCTGCAAACGACAACTTTTGCTCAGCACAAAATTGATCTCAGCTGTATTCCATAACCTTTTAATTGCTAGGGGCAAGAAAAACACCATGCCCCAGCTGGCATTCAGGCATACATGGTATGGACAAATTTTTTTCAAGGGTGCTTCTCTGGTGATCTCATAGATCGGCAAAAAGTACCAGGCTCTTTGTGGGGAGTTGGGCCAAAATCTCCACTGTCAGCTTTCCTTTCCCGGCACCTCTTTCAACTCTCTCGTAATGTTGACATGGGAGGACCGCATTCCCAGCAGAACTATTGCTGGCTCTTTTGAACACATGCTGTATCGGCTACCTCCCAGAAGTCACACTTGCCATCCTAGATCCCTTGGCAGGTATACCCCTAACGGTCACACAGACAGCCCGAGTGGCTCAGCTCTGTGTTGCTATGGTCGGCAGAACCACTTCTCAGTCTGGCCTTTGGTCAGATTTCCTCTCTTCTGGCACTTAACACAGGCTTCCCTCCGCTAGGACCTTGTCTCAAGCTGTGTCAATTTCACACTTTTCGCAAAATGTGAGTTTAACTACTAGCAGCGTTGCCAGAGGGGTAAACAGAAAACCCCTCTTTCCAGGTATGGACATCCGACAGCTCTCTCTTTGTAATGAAGGTTGGCTTGCTTGTGATATTGGGGGTTCTTTAGCGTCTGTGTAGAGCATACCAGTGAGCAGAGTCCACGCCAGTCATGCGTTTAAGGGCTTGTTGGCCCACTTTTATTAAAAAGAAAGGAAGAAAAGAAAACAAAGTTCCATAAATGAAAACAAAAGATGGTTTTCCCTCGCAGGGGGTTTGAACTGCCAGCAACAAACAAAAGGTATTCAGCCTCCTGGCTTAAACATGCAGCATTGCAAAATACCGAGCCACCTGGCTCTCTTCAGCAGCGGATGCACCACTGCTCAGGCTCCCACATGGAGCTCTCCTGACTTCTGTCAGCAACCTCAGACTTAGGTCTCTGGTTCACACAGTGCAGCCTGCACTCTCTGGGTTCTCCCTTGCAAGCCTGGACTCCTCTGGTGGAGCCCAGAATCATGGTCAGGTGTCTACAAATAGCCCAGCACACACCTGACCAGTCAGTGTGCTGGGGGATCCCAAAACCCGGATCCAGGATTGGGGGATTTCATCCCACCCGGATCTCTAAGAAATCCCCGGGCTCCAGGTCCCAAAGTGGATTTTTAATAAAACATGGAGGAAACTGAAAAGCCAGTTTCCTCCCAAATAAACAAACACCCTGGAGCCCCTCAACCCGCCTAGTTGAGAACCCTGCATCATTTGCTGGTGGGGTACCACACTACCACAATATATACATATATATATTTATTTATATATTTATACAGCTATATACACACCTTAAAGAGTACATATTTGAATTACAGATTTTTTAATGTGGACTGTGATGAAACTTTGGGGGTTTTATTTAGAACCAGGTCAAATTGAATTTGCACTTACAAGTGCATGGTTCAAATTTATATTGCACTATAGTTACGTTTATTTGCAGTTGCTGTATATCTAAGGGGTATATATAAATGATGGGGGAAGCTCTATGATTTTATACATCCCAACACACAACACAACACACACACACATTTACATACACTTTGCAGTATCCCCCAAATCTGATTGACCCTTCCAAGTGCACTTTCAGTGCGCATTTAAATACTTTTATTATATCTTTTCATGTGACAACACTGAAGAAATGACACTTTGCTACAATGTAAAGTAGTGAGTGTACAGCTTGTATAACAGTGTAAATTTGCTGTCCCTCAAAATAACTCAAACACACAGCCATTAATTTCTAAACCGCTGGCAACAAAAGTGAGTACACCCCTAAGTGAAAATGTCCAAATTGGGCCCAAAGTGTCAATATTTTGTGTGGCCACCATTATTTTCCAGCACTGCCTTAACCCTCTTGGGCATGGAGTTCACCAGAGCTTCACAGGTTGCCACTGGAGTCCTCTTCCACTCCTCCATGACGACATCACGAGCTGGTGGATGTTAGAGACCTTGCGCTCCTCCACCTTCCGTTTGAGGATGCCCCACAGATGCTCAATAGGGTTTAGGTCTGGAGACATGCTTGGCCAGTCCATCACCTTTACCCTCAGCTTCTTTAGCAAGGCAGTGGTCATCTTGGAGGTGTGTTTGGGGTCGTTATCATGTTGGAATACTGCCCTGCGGCCCAGTCTCCAAAGGGAGGGGATCATGCTCTGCTTCAGTATGTCACAGTACATGTTGGCATTCATGGTTCCCTCAATGAACTGTAGCTCCCCAGTGTCGGCAGCACTCATGCAGCCCCAGACCATGACACTCCCACCACCATGCTTGACTGTAGGCAAGACACACTTGTCTTTGTACTCCTCACCTGGTTGCCGCCACACACGCTTGACACCATCTGAACCAAATAAGTTTATCTTGGTCTCATCAGACCACAGGACATGGTTCCAGTAATCCATGTCCTTAGTCTGCTTGTCTTCAGCAAACTGTTTGCGGGGCTTTCTTGTGCATCATCTTTAGAAGAGGCTTCCTTCTGGGACGACAGCCATGCAGACCAATTTGATGCAGTGTGCGGCGTATGGTCTGAGCACTGACAGGCTGACCCCCCACCCCCCACACCCCTTCAACCTCTGCAGCAATGCTGGCAGCACTCATATGTCTATTTCCCAAAGACAACCTCTGGATATGATGCTGAGCATGTGCACTCAACTTCTTTGGTCGACCATGGCGAGGCCTGTTCTGAGTGGAACCTGTCCTGTTAAACCACTGTATGGTCTTGGCCACCATGCTGCAGCTCAGTTTCAGGGTCTTGGCAATCTTCTTATAGCCTAGGCCAGGGATATGCAATTAGCCAGCTGTTTTGCAATTACATACAAGTCCCATGATGCCTCTGGACTCTGTAGTGTAGTTGAGCATGTCCAAAGACATCTGGGTGCCATTCGCCATCACTAGCCTAGGCCAAGTTCTGTAGAACAATTTTTTTCAGATCCTCAGAGAGTTCTTGCCATGAGGTGCCATGTTGAACTTCCAGTGACCAGTATGAGAGAGTGAGAGCGATAACACCAAATTTAACACACCTGCTCCCCATTCACACCTGAGACCTTGTAACACTAACGAGTCACATGACACCGGGGAGGGAAAATGGCCAAATGGGCCCAATTTTGGACATTTTCACTTAGGGGTGTACTCACTTTTTTTGCCAGCGGTTTAGACATTAATGGCTGTGTGTTGAGTTATTTTGAGGGGACAGCAAATTTACACTGTTATACAAGCTGTACACTCACTACTTTACATTGTAGCAAAGTGTAATTTCTTCAGTGTTGTCACATGAAAAGATATAATAAATATTTACAAAAATGTGAGGGGGTGTACTCACTTTTGTGAGATACTGAAATTGAGTTTGCAGTTCAAAGTGAGTAAAAATATGTATTTGATTCCCTACCAATTAACAATCAATTCTGTCTCCCACAGACATGGCTACAGTATGTGCTCCATTAGTCCTGTCAATTTAAGAAGGTGCTCCTAATGACAACTAGTTATGTGTATACAAGGCACCTGTCCACAGAAATCTCTTTCTTTCATTCAAACCTCAGCCATCAGGGGCAAGACAAAAAAACTGTCAAAGGACATCGGGGACAAGATTGTCCAATGGACAAGGCCTTCATCAAGAAGCTTGGTGAGAAGGAGACAACTGTTGCAGTGATTATTTGCAAAATGGAAGATACAAATACAAAAATAAACATCAAAAAACGTATAACGGATGGCGAGTGGTCTGTAAGTGGTTAAAAGATACACTATGATAACAATTATACACTTTCATTTCTTTGTAAGTGGGCAAACCTATAAAAGCTGCAGGGGATAAAATAATTATTTTCCCCACTGTGTGTGTGCATGTGTGTATATCTATTTATATAGATATTAGTTATTATATATATACATATACTGTACATATTCATATATTTTTTTATAGACTGATATATTGTATGTTAAAAATTACCTTAAAAGCTTTTTTACATTTAATGTTTACAGTGTACAAAAAAGTTAACTTGTTGCGGCCGCGCCCACTGTCAAATGATGGTGAGGCGGTGCGGACTCTTGTTCTGGGATGCCACATGACGTCCGTCCCAGAACGGCGCTCTTGTGTTGGTAGGAAACGACTACTGACCCTGATCTGTACTGTGTAAAGAGCCACGCCCACCACTGCCCACATAGTGGCACAAATCAGTGCCATTAGCCATGCCAGTCAAGTGCTGCCAATCAGTGTGCGCCTATCAGTGTCTGACCCATCACTGCTGTCATCAATGCCCATCAGTGCCACCCATCAGTGCCAATGTGTCTCCGCCTATACATGCCGCCTATCAGTGCGCCACTCCCAGTTGCCACATATCAGTGCCAGCACTGCCGCTATTAGTGCCCATCAGCCCTTTGGGCTCCTTCTGCTAATCTCGTGTTTTATCTCGTTTTAGTAGAAGTTTGGTTAGAGACGATTCGCGCTTTTCAGACTCCAGCTTTTTCAGATGGTTTTACTGCTGTTCAGTTTGTGCTTGTGGGTTTGTATCTGGTTTTCAGTGCATGTAGTCAGTTCGTATCTGTATTTCAGTGCGTTCTGGTCCGCTCGTTGCTGATTTTCAGCTTGCTCTTCACAGGCCTTGCTGTTCTTCAGTGCGTTCTGTTAAGTTTGTTCTGACCAGCTAACCGTTTTGAAACCATGGTGCATGGACGTACTCGTTGTAGAGTTCGTGCTGTGTGGGGGCTTGGTGTTGGGGTTCATACTTTGACCCGAGTCCAGTCCATGAACAGGGTGGGGAGGAGTTCATGGACCAAGAATTGGTTACTCCATGAGGCAAGCCATCACTCCAGAGCAGAGGCTAGTCGCCACATTGCGGTACTTGGCGACTGGGAGAAGTCTGCAGGACCTCAAGTTCTCAACAGGCATCTCCCCCCAGGCTCTGGGGATAATTATTCCAGAGACCTGTTCTGCCATCATTCAGGTCCTGCAGAAGGACTATATTAAGGTAAGTTTTCTCCGTTAACATCACATTATATGTATTTAATGTTTGCTAATGTATTGTATATATTTCATCATTCCCTAATTACCATGATTGGAATATGCTGTGAATGTCCCCTTTATCCTCATGCACGCTGGAAGCTTTTAATGCTCCTTTTTTGGCCTACATGCATATTTGCCTTCACTAACCTCCCCATCATGCTATCCTGGGCCCATATACACCTATAGCCTAGTCAATTAACAATGTATATTGTTAGCTTCATTGTACAGCTTTTGTCCCCAAATTTATTCTGAGCATGCGTGGCACTTTGTGCCTGAAACACCCCTTTTTTTTTTGGCTCCCAAAGTCACCTAAATCCCCCCCCCCCCATACAATTTTATCAATGGGCCATCAGAGGGGGTGAGGAATCTGATAAGTGGGCCTTATATTTTTGTCTTTTTAAATACTCCTTAAAATAAATGTTATACTGATGTTGTGCAAGAATGTTTTTTGTGTAATCTGCTTGCAATGTTATGTGCAAAAGTACTTATATTTTTTTACTTGTTTGACTCCACAGTTTCCTTCAATGCCACAGGAATGGCAGACTGTGTGGCCTCCCATTTTGCTGACCGTTGGAACTTTCCGAACTGTGGAGGGCTATAGATGGGAAGCATGTCCACATTGTGCCACCACCCCATTCGGGGTCTTACTATTATAACTATAAGGGGTTTAATAGTGTAGTGTTAATGACAGTGGTGTCGGCACACTATGAGTTCCTCTATGTGGACGTGGGGAAGAATGGCTGGATGTTGGATGGAGGAGTCTTTGCCCAGACGGAGTTTTACCAGCGTCTCCAGACTGGTGGCCTGGCATTGCCACCTGATGCGGATAACGTGGAAGGACTCCCCTTTGTCTTTATTGCAGATGAAGCCTTTGGTCTGGGCGAGCACCTGATGAGGCCATTCCCCCAAAGGACCCTCACACTGGAAAGGAGGGTTTTTAACTACTGGCTGGCCAGAGCGAAAAGAGTCGTTGAGAATACCTTCGGGATAATGGCCAGCCGGTTCGCCTGTTTCTGACAGCAATCCATATGGCAGACTACAAAATCAAAACCATATCATCCTATGCAGCTGCATACTGCACAATTATTTAAGAAAAAAATCACTGAATTATATAGCCTCAGTTGGGCCTGAGGCCAGACTTATTACAGACAATTCCCAGATGGGCCTGGATACTGGTCGTACTGGCTTGGCACCCCAAAGCGCCCGTGAAGTTCTGGAGAAATATGTTAATTATTTTACGGGTAGGGGGGGGCCATTGCAATGCCAGACAATGTCAAAATTTTTATTATTAAAAAAAAATTTTCTGATAAAATCTAGAAATTTTCTTTATTGCTTGCTTTTTCTTTTGGCTGTCTCCTAGGTTCTCCTAGTGCACTTGTAGTGCCAAGTGGATTTTTCTTTAGTAAATAAGCCCCATTGTCACTGTAAACACACAATTACTTACAAAACTGGTATTGAGCATTGAAAGAAGAAGCCACACATTGTTGTTTTTCCAAAATTTTTACTCTGTGCACATTTACACATGTGCGTTTAGAAAATACAGACATGTTTTAAAACATAACATACACAACTCTAGAACTTACAAAGTTCAACGTATAAAAACTGAAGGAAGGACAATAGTGTCAAAAATGTCTTGATATTGCCTTCATCAGATGGGGTGATGTCACCCCTGTAAAAGCCAAATTTTGAAGATGCACACAACTTGGGAGTCCAAATGGGTAATGTCAACATGTGCTATCTCCCATCATGGGGGATCAATGGATGTGTTTTGGGGGTGCAGCCCCTTCCTCTCACCTACTAGAGTTACGAGGAAGGGGTTGCACCCACAAAACACGTACATTGAGATCCCCTGATGGCAGCTAGCACATGTTGACACACCGTGTGCATCTTCA
>JAQSEC010004172.1:0-11041 GCA_028564925.1 Lithobates sylvaticus
CTAACTCTACCTACCGTGTTTCCCCGAAAATAAGCCCTACTGTGATTTTCGAGGAGGGCTGCAATGTAAGCCCTACCCCGAAAATAAGCCCTAGTTTAACCACTTTAAGACCATCCTTGTTTTGGATTTTAGGTGTTTACAACAGGTTTTATTGCTAGAAAAGTACTTAGAACCCCCAAACATTATATATATATATATATATATATATATATATATATATATATATATTGTTTTTTTTTATAATACCCTAGAGAATAAAATGGCGATCGTTGCAATACTTTTTTTTACACCGTATTTGCGCAGTGGTCTTACAAGCGCACTTTTTTGGGAAAAAATTCACTTTTTTGAATAAAAAAATAAGACAACAGTAAAGTTAGTCCATTTTTTTTATATATCGTGAAAGATGATGTTATGCCGAGTAAATTGATACCCAACTCGTCACGCTTCAAAATTGCGCCCCGCTCGTGGAATGGCGTCAAACTTTTACCCTCAATCTCCATGGGCGACGTTTAAAAAATTCTACAGGTTGCATATTTTGCGTTACAGAGGAGGTCTAGGGCTAGAATTATTGCTCTCACTCTACCGATCGCGGCGATACCTCACATGTGTGGTTTGACCACCGTTTTCATATGCGGACGCTACTCGCGTATGCGTTTGATTCTGCACGCAAGCTTGTCGGGCCAGGGCGCTTTTAAAAAAAAAAATTCTTATTTTTTTTTACATGATTTTATTTATTTTTACAGTTTAAAAAAAAAAAAATGGGGTCACTTTTATTCCTATTACAAGGGATGAAAACATCCCTTGTAATAGAAAAAAAGCACGACAGGTCCTCTTAAATATGAGATCTGGGGGTCAAAAAGTCCTCAGATCTCATATTTGGACTTAAATGCAAAAAAATAAAAAATGTCATTTGAAAAAATGTGTCTTTAACCACTTTCAGCCCCGGACCAATTTGCAGCCAAAGGACCAGGCCCCTTTTTGCGATTCGGCACTGCGTCGCTTTAACTGACAATTGCGCGGTCGTGCGACGTGGCTCCCAAACAAAATTGACGTCCTTTTTTTTTCCCACAAATAGAGCTTTCTTTTGGTGGTATTTGATCGCCCCTGCGGTTTTTATTTTTTGCGCTATAAACAAAAATAGAGCGACAATTTTGAAAAAAATGCATTATTTTTTATTTTTTGCTATAATAAATATCCCCAAAAAATATATAAAAAAACATTTTTTTTCCTCAGTTTAGGCCGATACGTATTCTTCTACATATTTTTGGTAAAAAAAATCGCAATAAGCGATTATTGATCGGTTTTGCGCAGAAGTTATAGCGTTTACAAGATAGGGGATAGTTTTATAGCATTTTTATTAATATTTTTTTTTTTATTATTAATGGCGGAGATCTGCGATTTTTTTTGTGACTGTGACATTATGGCGGACACATCGACATTTTTGACACATTTTTGGGACCATTGTCATTTTTTACAGCAATTAATGCATTTAAATGCATTGATTTCTGTATAAATGACACTGGCAGTGAAGGGGTTAACCACAAGAGGGCAGTGTAATGGTTAAGTATGCCTAGGGGTGTGTTTTTGACTGTGGGGGGGCGTGGCTGTCAGCTAGTGAATGCTGATCTCTGCTCCAATCACAGGGAGCAGAGATCGGCGTTGCTAGGCAGAACGGGAGATGCTTTTTATCTCGGCATCTCCCCGTTCAGCCGCCCCGCGGCGATCGAGTCCGCGGGGACCGCGATCGGACTCACGGGGGTCCCGACCGGCGCGGGAGCGTGCCGCTCCCGGCGCACTCCCGATGGCACGGACAGGCTAAAGGAGGGACGTATATATACGCCCTCCTGCCTGTACATGCCATTCTGTCGACGTATATCGTCGTGCGCCGGTCGGCAAGTGGTTAAGAGGTATGGGCAGAAGTGACGTTTTGACGTCGCTTCTGCCCTGCTTTGTTATAGAGACGGGTGGGGGCCAACTTAGCCTCACTCATCTCCATACCCAGCAGAGGAAAGGACCCGATCTCCCGCGCGTCGGTAGCGGCGGAGGCGAACGCCGATAACGGTGATCTTGCGGCGAATCCGCCGCAGAGACCACCATTATCGTAAACATGACCGGCGCCTGAAGAGATGGATATCTTGATTGTAGCAGCAGCTGCTGCCGTTACCGAGATATCCCTCTTCAAAAAAGGGACGTAGATCATCGTGCGCTGATCGTAAAGTGGTTAAAGTGGTTGTAAAATCCTAAAATGCACTGTATACAGTATTATATAATGTAAACTGTGTATGTTTCTGTAATCTATTTGTGATAAATACCTTCCTTACAGCGCCGCACAGCGTTTAGCTGATCCCCCGCTGCTCTTCTCCTCTTCTCCTCTTCTCCCAACTTTCAGCGGGGGATCTCGGCACCCCCTCTGCAGGGTTTGGAGCAGGGAAGACCGATCAGGCGGGTCACGCAAGCGCTATAATAAGGTATTTATCACAAATAGATTACAGAAACATGCACAGTTTACCTGATATAATACTGTAATACAGTGCATTTTAGGATTTTATACTCACTTTTACTCAGTTTCACTGGCCACTGGGGATTCCTGACAGGCAGGGAGGGAGATGGGGAGAGAGGGCAGCATAGAAGAAATTGTAGGTTTAGCATGGACTACACATATATGGGGAGGGGAATTTATAATTTATGCCACATCCTATATTTGAGAAAAAAGAGGGGGGATCCCCTATGGGTTGGACTTTTAAGGCATGAAATATTTTAACCCCAGATTAAAGAGTATATGATGTGTATTGAAAATCATTTATTACAAAAAGTTGATATATAGAATATTAACATACATAAAAAATATATATAGAAATAAAAAAGAACTGGAATGTTTGAACAGTATTCAGATTACAAGGTACAGAATATGAATGTATCTCATAAAGATTATCTTACAACCGACGCGTTTCGGAGATTGGTAGTTTCCTCCTTCTTCAGGGGTGAGAGTGTAACAACATTACTATTGTATGGAGAGATATAATAATAGAGTAGTATATCAAGATACAAATACCTATATATATATATATATATATATATATATATATATATATATATATATATATATATATATATATATATATATATATATATATATAGTAGCATTTGCAAAAAAATGTATATAGAAACATAAACTTAAAGATAATGAAAAAGGGACTTACAGTGAATCGAAATACCATATACACAAGCATTCCAAGTTGGAATGCTCGTGTATATGGTATTTCGATTCACTGTAAGTCCCTTTTTCATTATCTTTAAGTTTATGTTTCTATATACATTTTTTTGCAAATGCTACTATATATATAAGTATTTGTATCTTGATATACTACTCTATTAATATATCTCTCCATACAATAGGAATGTTGTTACACTCTCACCCCTGAAGAAGCTCCCGAAACGCGTCGGGTGTAAGATAATCTTTGAGATACATTCATATTCTGTACCTTGTAATCTGAATACTGTTCAAACATTCCAGTTCTTTTTTTTTTATCTCTCTATATAATATATTAATATATATTTATTTTTTTATTTTTTTTTTTTATGTATGTTAATATTCTGTATATCAACTTTTTGTAATAAATGATTTTCAATACACATCATATACTCTTTAATCTGGGGTTAAAATATTTCATGCCTTAAAAGTCCAACCCATAGGGGATCCCCCCTCTTTTTTTTTTTTCAGAGAAGGCAGCATACGACAAGCCCTACTCCGAAAATAAGCCCTACTGGGTCTTTTGTTGCCAAAATTAATATAAGACCTGGGCTTATTTTTGGGGAAACACGGCAACTTCTGTGTTTTACCAATATCAGAAGCTATAATTGCAGACTCCTCCTGCAGTGCCATCTGCTGAGTAAAGTACTCAAGTACCTCCAACAGGCCATGTTTGCAGGTTTTCCTTTATCTTGCACAGGCGCTTTAACCGCTTCACCCCCGGAAGATTATACCCCCTTCCTAACCAGAGGACTTTTTGCAATTCGGAACTGCGTCTCCTTAACTGACAATTGCGCGGTCGTGCGACATTGCACACAAACAAAATTGACGCCCTTTTTTTTCCCCACAAATATAGCTTTCTTTTGGTGGTATTTGATCACCTCTGCGTTTAAAACATTTTTTGCTCTATAAAAAAAAAAAAGAGCGTCGATTTTGAAAAAAAAACTATATTTTTTACTTTTTTCTATAATAAATATCCCCCAAAAATATATAATAATATTTTTTTCCTCATTTTAGGCCGATACGTATTCTTCTACATATTTTTGGTAAAAAAAAAAAAAAATCGCAATAAGCATATATTGCTTGGTTTGCGCAAAAGTTATAGCGACTACAAAATAGGGGATAGTCTTATGGCATTTTCATTATTATTTATTTTTTTATTTACTAGTAATGGCGGCAATCTGCGATTTTTATCGGGACTGCGACATTATGGCGGTAACATCAGACAATTTTGACACCTTTTTGGGACCATTGGCATTTATACAGCGATCAGTGCTATAAAAATGAATTGATTACTGTAAAAATAGCAGGGGAGGGGTTAAAACTAGGGGGCGATCAAGGGGTTAATTGTGTTCCCTAGTGTGTGTTCTAAATGAAGGGGGGAGGGGACTGTGTAGGGGAGATGACAGATCGCTGTTCATACTCTGTACGAACACATGATCTGTCTCTTCTTCCCTCAGAGAACCAGAAACTGCGCGTTTACACACACAGATCCCGGTTCTCCGTGTGTGATCATGATCACCGAGCACTCGCATTGGCTCGGGGGGCGAGCAGCGGGTGCGTGCGCCCCTAGTGGCCACAGGGCGAAGTGACGTAACATAACGTCGTATCGCCCAGCCGTGCCATTATGCCGCGGTACAACTGCGGCGGCTGGTCAGCAAGTGGTTAAATCCGAGTCAATGGCTTGGCATTTTGGACAGCTATTTTATCTAATGCCGCGTACACGCGGTCGTAATTTCCGATGTAAACAGTCCGATGGGAGCTATTCATCGGATTTTCCGACCGTGTGTCCATCTGTCTTTTTCTTTCGGAATTTCCGACACTTTGGATTGAGAACCTGTTCTTAAAGCGGGGTTTCACCTGAAAAAAAATTTTTTTAATAGTCAGCAGCTAAAAAAAAAAGTCGCTGCTGACTTTTAATAAGTTCACTTACCCTCCCAGGGTGCCCGCGATGTCGTTCGTGGAGGCCGAGATGTCCCTCGGCGAACCGGATCCAGCGCCGCCATCCTCAGTAAGGGAAACGGCTTCCCGTTTCCTACTGCGCATGCTCGAGTCGGCGCGCTGACTACTGCGCATGCGCGAGTCGGCGCTCGGCCTACTGCGCATGCGCGAGTCTTATTTGTGAATGGGGAACGCGGTGTGTTGTGGGACACAGTTCCCACAACACACCGCGCCCCATTCGCTAGAAGATGGAAGGAGAGAAGATCACCGCGGCGCTGGAGGAAGCAGATTAGGACGATCTGCCTAGCAACAGCCATTTCTGGTGAGTAAAAAAAAAAATTTATATTTTTTTTTTTTTTCATTTTAAATTGTTACTAACATTTTTTTCAAGTTTTTGTTTTCAGGGTGTCCCACCACTTTAAAGCGGTTCTGCACACATTTTATTTAGTAAATCTCTTTGCCTTCCAGGCAAAGAGTACTAAATGTGTGTTTTTTTTTTTTTTTTTTCCGACATCTCGCGAGATTTCGGAGAACGTGCGCTGCACTTTGCCGTTACTGCGCACCCACATCTCGCGAGATTTCGGAGAACGTGCGCTGCACTTTGCCGTTACGGCGCAGTAACGGCGGTGCATGCTGGGCCATCTAAAGTGCCTGTGGGGTTTCACATGCCCACAGGCAAGATGGCCCCCAGCAGAAAAGAAGAAGATAAAGAACTTAATCGGACGAAAACCGGCAGCGATCACGAATGAAGATGGAACAGGTGAGTCCCCCAATTTTCCTATTACCCCTTAGCATATTCCCCAAAAAAAAAAAAAAAAAACCCCCGGTGCAGAACCGCTTTAATTTTTCAGATGAAAAACCTTTCTAATCGGATTTTCCGATCGCGTGTATGCAGTTCCGACACGCAAAATTCCAACGCATGCTCGGAAACAATTCGACGCATGCTCAGAAACTTCCCTTTTTATAGTGCAGTCGAACATGTTCCGACGAGAATTCCGACCGTGTGTACGCGGCATAAGAGAGATTGCCAAAACATGGCCTGTTGGGAGTACTTGGGGACAGGGTTGAGAACCACTGATCTAAGTGATGTTATCACCAATGTGATAAGGGTTTCCCTGTTGCTTATAATAGGGGTTTGAGATGCACGTTCAAATAATTTTTCTTATAAAGGCACTTTAAAGTCTGAGGTAAGCTACCTGTAATTTAACATGCATTGTTCCCCAGATTGGGTCATCTTGCAAGCCCCTGCTTCTGTTTACGAAGGAGAAATACTACATCTAAGATGTCATAGTTTTCTTAAAAATAATTATGCTGTTAAAGAGATAACATTCTACAAGGACGGAAAGGTCATACAAACATCAGACCAAAACTCTGATTTCTACCTCAGTGGAGTGACTATGGATGCAACCGGTACATATAAATGTGAAAAAATATTATATTATCCTTATAATCAAATATATTTTGATGAAAATGTTATTGTCGTCAAAGGTAAATCTTTTCAAGCATCAGAAATTCAATTTTTAGAAATTAAATATTATTTTTTGGTTGGATTGTTTATTAGGTTTTTTCAGTGTGTGTTTGTTTTTTTTTTGTTTTTTTCTAGAGCTTTTCTCTCCCCCGAAAATAGAAATGCCCCCATATCCAGTATTAGAAGGTGATCAAGTGATTCTGACATGTGATACAAGCGTTGGCCCGCTCACACCGAGGACAGAACTTCAGTTTGCTTTCTACAAGGATGGATGGAATGTTCAGGAACTCAGTTTATCAAATCAATATGGCGTCCAGGCCCTTGAGTTGGAGGATTCTGGGAAATATTCCTGTGAAGTGAGAACCTCTAAATCCAATGTCGCAAAGAAAAGTGAAGAAATATATCTTCTAATTCAGCGTGAGTTACCAAAACTTTCAGCCTGGTTAGGCCCCTTTCACACTTGTGCGACATCAAAGTCGCGCGATTTTGGCTTATTTCGTGGTTGCGATTTTTGCCGCGATTTCAAGGAATGCCTGTGTAAGTGGCATCAAAATCGGACCAAAGTAGTGCAGGGACTACTTTGAAGTCGAAATGACTTGAAGTCGTACTAATATGAATGGCTGTCATTGGAAATCATGGGGAACGATTTGTCATGCTACTTTGTAGTCCCAAATCGTGGGACAAGTCGTATAAGTGTGAAAGGGGCCTTACAAAAGATAATCTTGGCACATTGTCTACATGGACTGTATGTTTATTGGGTGACCTCAGTGCAGATTGTTTTCTATTATGTTTTGCCTCTTGTAGGGCTTTTTTCCACTCTACAAATGAACATCACTTCCTCTCCGGTCATAGAAGGTGACAACATGACCCTGATATGTGACACAAGCCAAAGCCTGATTGGACACATGGCAGAACTGAAGTATGCTTTCTACAGAGATGACCAGATTGTCCAAAACTTCAGCAAATCTCAACAATATGGAGTCCAGTCCGCTCAGCTGGAGGACTCTGGGATCTATTCTTGTGAGGTCAAAACATCAATCAACAGTGTAAAGAAGAGAAGTGGAGTGTTAACTATAGCTGTACAAAGTGAGTATAACAATAGCTAAGAAACATTCCAAGAAATGTGTTAGTTATTAATACTATTCGGCAAGCACTACAACCAATAAATGTAGAAAATAGACATGTGCACAATAAAAATATTTGTTTATTTTCCTTTTGTTTCTGTTAGTTTCCGTTGATTCGTAACGATTCGTAATTTCGTAAGTCGTCGGTGTTCGTATTCGGACTTGTTCGTATTTTCGTAAGAGTTATTTTTTCGTTGATTAGTTTTTCCGTTAGTCTAATTTTCGTTTATTCGAAATTCGTATTTTCGTATTTTCGCTATATTTCGTATTTTGGACGCATTCGTATTTTCGGAAGAGCTATATTTTCGTTGATTAGAAATTCGTATTTTCGTAGATTTAGTTACATTCATACTTTTGTAAGATTGATTTATTCGTACTTTTGTAACATTGTTTTCGTAGATTCATAATCGGAGCATAATTCATAATTTTATGTAATGTGTATGCTATTTACATGTTTAAGAAACAAAGAATTTCTCTCTCACAAGTCAGAACTTAACTCAAAAATCCACCAAAACAGTGCCTCCGACCCAACCACACCCTATCTGGACTCTGGATGGAATATTTCAGAATCAGAACTAATATTCGTTTTTTCGAATTCTCGATCAGCAGAATTTTGTTATTTCGTATTTTCGTTGTTTTGATTTCCTTTTCCGAATATTCGTAATTTCGATTTTTTTCGTTCATTTTGATTTTCGTTATTTTTGAATCTTTGTTCGGTATTATCGTTGTTTCTGTTTTCATTTTTCGGATTTTCATTCTTTCGTAGTTTTGTTGTTTCTAATTTAATTATTTTGTATTTTCGTTGTTTTTCATATTCGTTCTTTTCGATAGTTCGTTATTCGTTAGAATTTTTAGTAAACCATTCGTACGATAACGAATATAACGAATTTGAACGGAAAACAAATTCGTAACTAAACGAATTGCACATGTCTAGTAGAAAATGATGATGCTGCACTGCTGATAATAAAATGAAATATAACAATCTGAGTATGGTGTATAGATCCTGCATGTGAGCAATCAAATACATAAAACACTTAAATGCAAATAAATGGCATTGAAACAGCAGAAACAAAGTCCAAAAAGTCAAATACTAAAAGCTGTGCAAAATGTAACACTGTACAAGCAGTGGTAATAAAGTCCAAAAACAAAAATACTAAACACTGCGCAAAATGCAATAATCGGCCTCTCCTTTAACTTTAATTTCATCCAATAGTGATAATTTATTCCTTATTCCATGATAATATATCTCCCACACCAATAACAATTTAACAATAACAATTTAACAGTGTGCTCATATATATATATACTGTATAATAATCCACCAGAGTCTCTTGATTCCTTGGATACATCAAAGCCTCCTTACCACTAGGGACTCTCCTGCTGTAATTCCCAGTAGCTCCAGCTATATATACAGTGTAAGGTGCTGTCATGCTTACTACAAATGCAGGTGGTCAGATACTATAGCTGGCTTCTGTGTTCTTCACCTATAGCAGCCCCCTTTCCCATAAGGCAAGCAGGCCTACCAGTACTCAGTTGCCCCCAGAACTTATACACAATGCTAGAGTGTCTGGCCACTATGCCAGGACAGGCGCGAACTGAGCAAAGCAAACGGGTACTTGCGGTTGGCAGACAGGCAGAGAAGTTCAATGACAGTTTGGGTACAAGGCAGGCAAGGTTCAGAGAATAGTTGCTACCTGATTCGAGGTCATCAACAAGGGAACCCAAACAGCAGAGCAGGACAGACAAACAGGCAGCTTGAACACATGTAACAAACAAACAATATCACAAGCATTAGACTGCGGGCTTGGCTGGCTTAAATCAGGTTTGGTCTCCAGCCAGAGACTGACAACATCAATCAGCTTGCAGGTGGACAGGCAGAGACAACGTTTCACAACCAATACCAGAATGCTGGTGAATGAGACCAGCAGCTATCAAAGAGCAGAAGCATTTGCACGCTCCTGACAGGTGCCTTTAAGACACCTTAGTGTGAATATACTTCTGAAAGAAGTACTACAAGAGACTTCCCCCCCCCCCCGAAAGGTGCCAAATGAGCCTAAAGATGAAGGGGTGTGGTTTACAGATGATAAGGTGGGTCTTAAATGGGAAGGGGTGTGGCCTTGACAGGAAAGGGTGTGCATGAGTTTAGTCAGGCCTAGGCAGCACAAAACCTAAATAAACCACTGGGCAGTACTTTTAATCCCTTCCATTGGTTGTTGGTTGTCAGTGGCAGTGCTGTTAACCCTCTCCTCCTTGCACTAGTGGTCAGTGGTACTGACTATAACAACCCCCCCCCCCCCCCCCCACGCATTGGTAACCAGTAAAAGCTCTATTTAACCCTCTAAACTGGTTATCAGTGGCAGTAAAATTTAACCTGAAAAATTCTTACCTGATCACATGCTTTCATGCCAGGATAATAATATACGTTTGGTCTGAGATCACTTCATCTGACAGTACCAGCTTTTTTTTAATATTGGTGCTCAAATGTAGACAGTATTCTAGCACCTGGCTGTCACGCTGGAAAGTGCCCACAGTTGGCAGCACTGGTGGACCCAGCCCAGGACATGGTGGGGCAGCATACAGACAGCGAGCAGGCTCCATACAGCCCATGGACGGTGTGTTGGACACCAGGGATCTAGACAGTATTGTCTCTAAAAGAAAGAAGGAGGTTGTTGTCCCTCCTCAGCATCATTCTTACGACTCATCTAGGTAACCCAAGATCCTGCTCCATAATTACCTGGTTCTGTTACATCTATACATTAGCTGTCTCTACCGAGGCACCTATAAATATCATGACCCAAAAGCACCCCAAAGCAAAAACAATACCTACTTTCAGGGGCTGGTGGTTTGGGTTGTATGCTTTTAGACTCCACATTACAGAAAGCCAGGGGTGTTGCTAGGTGGCAAAAAGACCAGGGCTTCAGCCCGAAGTCCGAATCTGGCACCGGGGGGGGGGGGGGTGCCGGACTCGGACCCACACTGACCCACACTGACCTACCTGACACACACTAATCTACCTGACACACACTAACACACACTAACCCACACTAACCTACCTGACCTACACTGACCTACCCTGACATACATTGACCATCTACCTGACCCACACTGACACACACTGACCTACTCTGACATACACTAATCTACCTGACATCCTGGACATGGCAGCGCCTATGATGGACGCCTCACTGGTCCAATGCCGGGATCGCGGGAGGGACTATATGACGTCCAATAGACTTGGGAGTTAGGCGCCAACTCCCA
>JAQSEC010001456.1:0-11019 GCA_028564925.1 Lithobates sylvaticus
GAGGATAATGCCTCTCATGCAGCCGGCTTACTGCATTTGGTAGGGGATGTTGAGGTGTGGAACCGCCTGGATACAGGAGTTCCATGACAACCGCTCCCTGGAATTCAAGGAAGGGTAACGTCCCGCCTGAAGCTCCGTATAGCACATGAGCATTCAGCAAAGCCAATTGGAATAAATAAATAGACACTTTTTTGTACCAGCGTCTAGCCTTACGGACAACTAGGTACGGCGCCAACAACTGGTCGTTGAGGTCCACCCCCCCCATATTAAGGTTGTATTCGTGGACACAGAGGGGTTTCGTCACAACACCAGCCGCCGTACGAATTTGGACTGTCGTGTCTGCATGAAGGGAGGTAAGAACGAAAACATTCCTATTTTCCCTCCACTTCACAGCGAGCAAATTATTACACTTGAAGCAGGCTCTTTCCCCCAGCCTAAGACGGGAATCTACAAGCCGCTGGGGAAAGCCCCGGCGATTAGGTCGCACGGTGCCACATGCTCCAATCTGATGATCAAACAAGTGACTAAACAGTGGCACGCTCGTGTAATAATTGTCCACGTACAAGTGGTACCCCTTTCCGAATAAGGGTGACACCAAGTTCCACACTATCTTGCCAGCGCTCCGTATGTAATCTGGACAGTTCTCCGGCTCTACGTGACTATCTTTTCCCTCATAAACCGAAAAGCTCCACGTATAGCCTGTTGCCCTGTCACAGAGCTTGTAGAGCTTGACCCCGTATCTGGCACGCTTGCTGGGAAGGAACTGTTTGAAAGACAAGCGGCCAGAAAACTTAATCAGGGACTCGTCAACGCAGACAACTTGATTGGGCGTAAACAAGGCTGCAAAACATTGGTTGAAGTGGTTTATGAGGGGCCGAATTTTGTAGAGCCGATCAAATTCAGGGTCTCCACGAGGACGACAAAGTTCATTGTCACTGAAGTGCATGAACCGCAAAATCATCTCGTATCGTGCCCTGGACATGGAGGCAGAGAACACGGGCATATGGTGGTGCGGTGAGGTGGACCAATAAGACCTCAGAGTCGGGAATTTGTGTATGCCCATGTTGAGGGAAAGGCCCAGAAAGGTCTTAAATTCGGAAACCGTAATTGGTTTCCAATCTCTGGCAAGGGAAGGCACTTGGGGATTAGCGGCGATGTGTTGACCAGCGTATATATTACTTTGGTCCACAATAGATCTATAGAGATCTTCCGTGAAAAACAGCGAATAAAAATCGGATGGCTTAAAATCAGCTGTTTCCACCTGAATACCGGGTTGGCCAGTGAATGGGGGAAGTACGGGTTCTGCAGAAGTGGTGGGCACCCAATCAGGATTGGCGAATTCTGCAGGAAGGACACTATGTGATCGACGGACCTGCCTTTGTCTTCTTCTTGGTGGCAGCGGGACACTACTTGTGCTTGCCACCTCGCCAGCTTGAACTGCACTTATGGGACTCGCCACGTCACCAAGTGTTACTGCAGTGCTGGTTTGACTACGTCCAGGGTGTACTAGGCCGCTGGTGCTTGTCAGTTCACCAGAAGGAATAGCGGCGCTAGTACTTCTCTGCTCCATACGAGAGACCTGCGGTTCCTGCACCTCAACAACATCAGAAGATCGGGATCGGGTACGCCTGACCTTAGCAGGGACCACACCTTCGTCGCCAGAGCTATCTGTCATGGAGCCGCTGTCGTCTACTGGATCGTATTCTGAGCCTGATTGTGACAGATGAGTGACCTCCTCTTCACTATCTGACATACTCAGAAACAAGTAGGCCTGTTCACTAGTGTACTTGCGATTTGCCATTTTGGGCTCTAAATTTAGTAGTACACTAGTGAGATTCACAGGAAAAAAAGCTCCTAGGCTGCTGGCAACTGAATCAAAACGCTACCAAAAAAACTGTTAGCGATCGCAGGGATCAGGCCTGACTCTGCGAACGCTGCAGTTATGTGTGCTTAGTGTTTTGGAAGTGACAGTGATCGATCGATACTGCACTTGGGTGGGCTGGGCTGGGCTGGGCGGAGGGGGGAAAACGCAGGTGCTAGCAGGTATCTGGGCTGATCCCGCTAACAATGCGTTTTTTGGAACCCTAAACTGCTGGGACGCTAGTATAGATCTGATCAGATCAGATATTGATCTGTTCAGATACTATACCACTAAGGGAGGTGTATGCTTTGCGCGTGGGTGTTTGCGGTACTGGCACTAACCTGGGGCGACGCAGACCTTATTTGACCCTAAAACCTAATTGATATCACCCGCCGGGCGATCAGGGGGTTAAACCGATAGTTGGGTAATAAATGGCGGGTGCCCTGACAGTATAAAAAAACAAGCTAACTAACCAGCGTCACCCGTAACAGTTATACGGTGATCACTGGTGAAAGGGTTAACTAGGGGCAATCAGGGGGTTAAAACCTTTATTAGGTAATATATGGGGGTACCTGACACTATATAAAAACCTGACGGGGAACCTAAATAACTAAATAACTAACTGGCTAACCAGCGTCACCAGTGACACTTATACTGTGATCACTGGTGAAAGAGTTAACTCTAGGGGCAATCAAGGGGTTAAAACCTTTATTTAGGTTGTAATATGGGGGTACCTGACCTATAAACCTATTTATAAACCTATATAAACCTGGCGGTTACCTAAAAAAAAAACTGGCTACCTAGCGGCACCAGTGACACTAATAGAGCGATCAAAAAAACGATCGCTTAGTGACACTGGCAAAAGGGGGTGAAAGGGTTACCTAGGGGCAACCACGGGGTCAAACCTTTATTGGGGGGGGGTTCGGGGGCTACCTTGGACCTAAAGGGGCCTAAAACTAACTGCCCTGACAGTTATTGCAGTCACACTGACACTAAATGCAGTGATCAGTAAATAAATGATCACTGCAATCAGTGACACTGTGACAGGGGGGGCAGGGGGTGATCTGGGGGGTGATCAGGGGGTGACAGGGGGGTGAAATATGTGCCTATGTGTGCCTGGTGTCAGTGTAGTGTTGGTGCACTAACCTGATGTCTTCTCCGCTCGGCGTCCCGGTCAGAAAGACCGACACGAGGAGCGTGACATCACTTCCCCTTGCCTGTGTTTACAATTACACAGGAAGGGGAAGGAAGGGGAAGCATCTCATTGGCCAGAGCGATCGGGAGGGGGTGGCCAGAAACGACTGGCCGTTACCTCGTCCCGCATCGCTTCTGAAGCCATCCCGACCGTCCCCGCCGGCGGAGGGGGGTCCGATCGGACCCCCCAACCGCCTAAAGAATGGCACGTACAGGTACGTGCTTCTGCCTGTACGTGCCATTCTGCCGACGTATATCTACATGGGGCGGTCGGGAAGTGGTTAATAAGGATTTTATTAGCCACAGAGAATTCACCCATTTGAATTATCTGTACTGGCATGGCCCATCAGACACCCACTGGCCACAGGTGCAAGCTCCCTTTCGAAGTGACAGGCACCTGTATTTTCCATTTGTGTGTTACAAAATAATAAAGGATGTATCTTGGCCCCCTAGACATCCATTGGGCCCTAGGTTATCTTGTAGGTAGGCCAGCTCTGAACCAGGATAAAAAAAAACATCAGCAACTAAAATACCTTTGCTCACTGTACTACAATCATGTTTTTGTTTCTGTTCCTGTTAGAGATATTTGTCTGTGAGTACAGATAGTGGTAGAAAGACCCCCCTGTGATTACACAGATGACTAAGAAAAGACAACAGAGGACAAAATAAAAAACATCATCTGCAGTTGGGCATTAAACTATACAGTTATTGAATTCTTTTTTTTAAATCTGTACAATACAAAATATTATCAATACAATTTTAAATGGTACATTTCAATTAAAACAAAAGTATGCTGTTTAAGTTTATAAGACAGGTGACACCTGTGTAAATCAGTTCCGCATCTGCAACATTCTGATCATATGAATCTCTTAAAAAGCTAATGAATTTGACTCTTGTCTTAGATATATTATAAACGTTTTTTGTTTTTTTAAATCACAATTACACTTTGCTGAAAAAGTGGGTTTCATTTTTTTTTTTTTAAGTCTGTCTTTAAAGTCCGTATCAAATATTACAAAATCAGTCCATAGTCATCTTGTTTACTTCATTTATTGTTGTTTAGCATTTCTGTGATAATTCAATCTCTTACTATACTGGTCATGTCACATTGCACCCTAGTAAATAACAATGTATTTTTTGGCATTTCTAGTTTCTGTTCTTGTGTGGCCTGTTCATTGACATTTATTTGGTCCTATGTTTTTTCAGCTTTTATATGTCTTTTATATATTTAAAGATGTGAAAATAGTTCAAAAGTGCAATGCATTATTACTCACCTCATCAGGCAACATCTGGTGACATTCCAGTCCTTATGCTTGTTGTTGGGTATACCTTTATTAGAGAAAGGATATTATTATTTTCTCATTGTTGCAAAGCAGGTTTTACCAAGAACCATAGAATAGAATATGTGACAAATTGTATATTCCTTTGAAAATTTAACCTTTTTGCAATGTCAAGTGACCAGATGATTACACTTTATTTCCTAAAAAGGCTGACTCTTTTTTAGAAGGGTTAGAACTTGAGGCTGAATTCTTTTTAAATGACCTTGGCCCATAGTCATTAGGTAAAAATAAGTACTATTAGCATTTTTCTTCAAACAACCTAAAAATGGAGCAACACAAAAGTGAGATTAAACATTTGCACCTTATAAAACAGAAAGCAAGAAAAAATAATTTATGGGTGGAAAAAATCATACCATACTGAAAAGATTTGTCTGTTTGTGATCGGAGGAGCTACAAGAACTCTGGAACACATTTCCATTCTTGTACAGAATACATAGACCACATAAATTTCTTATTATTATAGACCTTACAATATAATGTCCATACAACAATTATGAAGACACATGCTAAGCTGGATTAAAATGAATGTGTGGCAAAACCAATTTTACTTGTACACAGATGTTTACTGCTATCCAGAATTCCATTAAAGAGGTTTCCCCTCAATGAATGTCTGGGTGAGTTTTACCAGACAGGAGGTGAATGAAAATCAGTCACAGGCAGTAGTAACCTTCCCTTACTCACCATTTTTATTTCTGCCTGCTTTGATGTAGCAGATTTTTTTCTCTCACTTCTGATAAGGTAAAATCATTCACACAGTGACAGTAGATGAAAGGTAATTTCTCGTCTCACACAGCAGTCAAACCATGGCAGTGGTACTAATGAATCCCAACTCTATTTACAAAATGATTATTATTATTATTACAGGATTTATATAGCGCCAACAGTTTACGCAGCGCTTTACAATATAAACTAATGGTTATACATACACTGTAATCTATCAGTAAGATTGTAAGCTTTAGGGTTAACCAGGATGCCTTAAAGAAGACTGTGTAAACACAAGACAGTACTTGCAAACTCTTTTCAGATTGTGTTCCTGGTGTATTTTGTGGTGTGGTAGGATGGGCTCCAATTATTTGTCAACGTTGCTTTGCCTGGAGCCCAGGTCAACTTGAGTTTGGCTGTGCTCCTTTAATAAGTGGACTGTGTTGTCTGCCTGTAACCACTTCTGGCTTTAGTAGCTTATGCAGAGAGCAGGGAGACATGCTAACGGTGCTTCCGAGTGGGTGACACCTGCTGATAAGATGATGTCATGGTGCCACATTAGGCGTGATGCCACTGCACAATTTCAGCAGGTGTGTGGGGTTCCACCTACAATGCTAGAACACTGGGGGATCCTACATATGGCACCGTTTGCCCTTCTGGAGTAGGAGAATTATATGGAACCACTGAAGCATTACAACAGGTTTGTATGATATCACTGAACAATCAATTAATTGATCTTACAGTATGTAGATTGATGAGTTGATTTTTTGGTTAGTATATATAAAGAGTAATAGTGGGTTGCAGTCTGGACATTGCTGACCATGGAGACTGCTATGTAGACTGAGGATAGCCTTGCCCTGCTTGAGTATGTGCACTTATTTCTCCTTTTCTGACCTGTAGAAATAGCTTATTTTTATGTAACTAGGCTGACATTAGAAGTGGGGACTACATACATATAACATGAAAATGCCCCACATAAGTCGCCAAGCTGGGGGAATGATTTTGGAACCCAGTTACTGAATCATTATATGCTATTCTAAGTACATATTGGGGTTGATTTACTAAAACTGAAGAGTTAAAAATCTGGGGCAGTTCTGTATAGAAACCAATCAGCTTCCCGATCAGCTGTATAGAAACCAATCAACTTATTTTAAACTTGTATATTCAGACTCAAGCTAAAATAACTAGTTCTGTTTTTCAGCATTTGTAGCAGGTTTTTCTATAAAGCACATATATAAGAAAATATAGCTTACAGCAGCATATTTGCTCTGTACCTTTCTACATAAAGCTTTTGTGGTTGAAGAGCTGTCTGGGACATTTTCCTGTGTAAAAGGGAACACCAAAAGGCATGACTAATTGACTATGAGTCATGAAAGCTGATGGCATGGTTACTATAATTGCTATATCAGCCAGGTTTAAGGGGTTGGGCATTTGATTATTAATGATATGTAATGATATGAAATGTACACCCCTGTATTGACCCCCCCCCCCTGTTCCCTATTATGATTGGCTAATAATAACGTATATAAGTTGTATACCCACCCAGAATTAAATCAGATAGCTTTGAACATAGACTCTGCATTATCTCTTTTGTGTTCAAGAAGCTATCTCCTCAGTACTGAGAGGGTCTTGTGAGTGTGGTAATTGCTGTGATTATACCTAGCTGGTCTTGTCAGGTATATGGAAGTACCATTTTATCCACTTCATATATATATATATATATATATATATATATATATATATATATATATATATATATATATATATATATATATAAAATGATATATTAAGGTCTATAGGTACTAGGACCCTAAGTTAAATGGCGTGGGGTCCCCCCAAAATCCATACCAAAACCTTATCCAAGCATGCCCGGCAAGTCAGAACAAACGAGCGCCCCCATTACTGAACCATATTAGGCCACATGCCCTCAACATGGGGGGGTGCTTTGGGGCAAAAGGAGCTTTGACACCCCAAAAGCACCCTGTCCTCATGGGCCTCTTCTCCACAACCCTGGCCCGGTGGTTGTGGGGGTGACTTATCAAAATCTGGATGCCCCTTATGTGAATGAGTCCTTTATTAAAAAAAAAAAAATAAAAAAAAAAAATGTCCCTGAAGTAGATCCAATGTCAATCATGGTGAACGCCGGCTGCCGACCCCAAAAAAAGAGCTCTGCACTGGACGAAGGCAGCCGCCATCTTACAGTTCTTAAATAAGTAAGGGACAGGGCCACCTGATGATGTAACCAGATGACCCTGCCCCCTTGTGACACAATCGACCCAGCATGCCCCCCAGTCGATGATGTCACAATAGGGCGAGGTCAACCATGGTGTCATCGGGTGGTCCCCACCCCTTAGTTATTTAAGAGCTGTCAGGCAGCCGGAGCCTTCGTTGGGTTTTAGTCAGCAACCAACATTCATTTTTTTTTATAAAGGACTTGTCATAAAGCTTTGTGTTTTTACTCACGTTTTACACTTTTTTAGTGAATGAGTAGGGATACTACCGTATGTACTCCAACTCATTCACATGGGGGCCGGATCTGGGACCCCTCTTGTTAAAGGGGCTTCCAGATTCCGATAAGTCATCCCCTGCACCCCCACAACCACGGGGCCAGGGTTGTGGGGATGAGACCATTGTCCTCATCAGCATGGGGTCAAGGTGCTAGGGGGGGCAGAGCCCCCATGCCCCAAAGCACCCCCATGTTAAAATCATGTGGCCTGGTATGTTTCAGGGAGGGGGGGGCATTTGATAATCCCCCCTTTCCAGGCCTTCTGGGCTGCATGCTAAGATAAGGGTCTAGTATAGATTTTGGGGGTCCCCACATAATTTTTTTAAAATCTTGGTGTGGGGTACCCCTTAAAATCCATACCAGACCTGAATGGCCTTGTATGGTTTGGGAGGGACTATGCACAGTTTAAAAAAAAAAGTTTTTAATACTATCATTCTTCTGTTTACATTCAACTGTCAAGGGGAATCCCGCTGACAGCTGATGAGTCAGCAGTTGTTAAAAAAGGAAATGTTTAAAAGCGAACCAACAGGCCCATATCTTGGTAAAACTGGAGTTTGTATTGCGTACATTGTGTGTAAGTTCCTCCATGGGATATATATATATATATATATATATATATATATATATATATATATATATATATATATATATATATATATATATATATATATATATATATATATATATATATATATATATTATTTTTATAGGGGGAATGGTTGTTTGTTTTCAATAGACCACAATTAAAGATTTGGTCTTGTTCCATACATGTGGAGTGATAGAATGCTTGCATCGACCTGTTGGTTCGTCTGTACAATGGAAAAGAATAACTCAAGGGTCATTGTATATATATATATATTATATAATGCAACCCTGAATTGCCAAGGAAGAAATTGAGAGGAGTGCGGAGATAAAACGTTACCTCTTTTAATTATCCGTGGTGCTACTAGGAGAGAAGAGTAAAATAAATCACTTTATAATTTAACCTATAACTTGCTATTTATTATTATACATTATTATACAGGATTTATATAGTGCCAACAGTTTGTGCAGCGATTTACAAAACAGTTACAATACAATTTGGTACAAGAAGAATCAGAGGGCCCAGGGCCCTGCTCGTTAGAGCTTACAATCTAAGAGGGAGGGTCGAGTAATACAAAGGGTAATAACTGTGGGGGGTGAGCTGAAGGAGAAAGTAAAATCACAGTGTATTAGTTAGAAGCAGGATAGGCTTCTTTAAAGAGAAGGGTTTTTAGGGATCATCTAAAGATGGATAGATTAGGTGACAGTCTGACAGATTGGGGTAGGGAGTTCCAAAGGATGGGAGAAGCTCAGGAGAAGTCCTGAAGGTGAGCATGGGAGGGAGTGACAAGGAAGCTAGAAAGCAGGAGGGCTTGGGAGGACTGAAGAGAATGGTTTGGTTGATATTTTGAGACCAGATTTGTGATGTAGCTGGCGTTTCGCAAAACAAGCACTGTATTTCTAAAAATCCTGACTCAGTTTGCGAGTGTTGTCTCGCAAAACAAGCAGGATTCAGACCAAAAGCGGTGTGCAGTACCGCTTTTGGCCTGAGGAGGGGGGTGACGGCGCCAAACAGCGCTTTCCCATTTGGAAATGCACGGTAAGGGCCGAGGGCACCTCGGCTTTCCTCGGCAAACCTCAGGGAACGGAGTCTTTCCGAGATTTTCCGAGGTCAGCCGAAGTGTGCTCGGGCCTTTTCGGCCGTTTACGAGGCTCTCCCCCCCCCGCCTCTGGCCGCATGCGGTATTGCATCCCATTAAAGTCAATGTGGAACAAATTATTTTCGTTTCCATTGACTTCAATGGGAAAACTCGCTTTGATATGCGAGTACTTTGGATTATTTGTAATCCAAGGTTCCACTGTTGGGTAAGTGGAAGCCAGTGGAGGGATTGGCAGAGAGGGGTACTAGACACTGAATGGTTGGTAAGATGGATGAGTCTGGCAGCGGCATTCATGATGGACTGAATGGTAAAAGTAAAAGTAATCCAATGAGGAGGGAGTTGCAATAATAAAGGCAAGAGATAACCAGGGAGTAAATTAGAAGCTTAGTGGTGTCAATGGTTAAAAAGGGGCATATCCTGGAGATGTGGAGGTGGCATGATTTGGGCAGAGATTGGATGTGGGCCTGAAAGGACAGTTCAGAGTCCAGGGTTACCACTAGCATATTGGCATGTGGGGATGGACTGATAGTTGTGTACATGGGGGAGGAATAATTATAAGCTTGTTCAAGAGTATTTCCAGTCATTGAGTGTAGTAGCATGGTAGTATATTTTGAAGCCCTATAATGCCAAGCAACTGCATCTTTTTGATCCAATAAGGACAGATTGGGACGTTCTCAGATCATATTGATTCCAAACATATTATAAATAGTACAATAGGGAAAAAAAACCTGTGGGAAAACCATCTGAAAGTAAAATTAGAACTCTAGGAATAATGTTCATCTTAATAATCATATTCCTTCCTATCCTATCCTTCCTGTTACAACGAGGTCCATCTTTGTAAATCATGTTTATTGGTATTTAGAAGTCAAATGTAATTAACTCAAAAGAAGTTGGACAATTTAAGTGTGAGGAGTATTCCTAGATATTTTAAGGAAGTAGATTGTCATGTGAATAGAAAGAATAGTTTGAGCTGTTGGATTTCATCTTCTGTCAAGGAGGTAAGGGTCGACATTGGGCTTGGGAGGGAAGATTAAGAGTTGTTGAATGTATAATAAGATATTGTCCACGTAAGCGGCATATTAATCAAAAAGTGTTTTTGGCTGTGATACCGTGAATATTTTATTTGGGGTGAATGGTGGAAAAGTGCTCAAGGGTTATGGAAATTTAAAGGGGAGAGATTGGACAGCCCTGGTGGGTACCATTGTGTAAAGTAAAAGACTCAGTGTGCCGTTGATGCGGATTTAAGCAGAAGGGTATTTGTATAGGGCATAGATCCTACAGAGCATTAAATTACCTAGTTTAAGAAACAATAGACTCATGACGAGATAGGCCCAGTCTACCCTATCAAATGGTTTTTCTGCATCAGTGGAAAAGAGTAGGTTGGACTAGAAATGTTAATTAACAAGGTGAGGGTGAGAAGGGCATTATCTCTGGCCTCCCTTCCAGGGATGAAGCCCATTTGTTCCATGGAGACCCACTTGAGAAGGAAGGGTAAAAGTCCTTTGGCTAACTTTATAAGTTAACTTTGTATCAAGGTTCAATAAGGAAATTGGCCTATAGCTGCTACAACAAGTTGGATCTTTCCCTTGTTTGGTAGAAAGGGTGATGTGGGCATGGAGAGTTCAAAACTGAAATCTCTGCTTCCGGAAACGTTGTTTGCATAGGACATGAGATGAAGGATTAAGATGTCCTGGAAGACATGATAATATGCAAGGGTAAAGCTGGCCAGCCAGAAGC